>OZ023173.1:29155632-29238132 GCA_963678695.2 Diplodus puntazzo
TCTCTCTCTCTCTCTCTCTCTCTCTCTCTCTCTCTCTCTCTCTCTCTCTCTCTCTCTGGCAGACGGTCCTCCAATCATGGCGTCTGGCAGTCCTCAGGGCCACATTGCATTCTGGGATCTAGATCGCCGCCAGCTGGTCACTCAGCAGAGACACGCCCACAGCACAGCTGTCGCCTCGGCAACTTTCCTGCATGGTGAGCCGCTGTTGGTCACAAACGGAGCGGACAACGCCATCAAGGTGAGACAGACACACTGATACAGACAGACTCACACACACACACACACACACACACACAGACGGAGCCCTGAGTCATCGTCGGTGGAATCAGAGGAAAGATTCAGCTCATTTTGTTCATGTTTGTTTTTCACCATCAGTTTTGTTTCTCTCTGAACATGAGATGCATCTTTTGTTACACAACCTGCGAACACACAACATGTGTCTTTTCAGAGAACCTGAAGGAGGTCGAGCTGCAGACTCACAATCACTACATAACAAAATGAATCTCATCACCAGAATAAAACCTGCTCACTGGCCCTCCGGGCTTCCGTAGTGCTCCATCGCTGTCAGCTTTACTTTTCTCTCCTCAGCTCTTCACAACAATAAGTCTTTTTTGCAGGTGTGGATATTTGATCAGGAGGGGGGCGGAGCCAGACTGCTGCGGAGTCGTCAGGGTCACAGTGCCCCACCCACCACCATCCATCACCACGGCAACGATGGAAAAAACATTCTGAGTGCTGGTAAATAAACAGCTTCATCATCTGCACACACATCTTTATTGAAATAGTTCATAGAATCATTTAGTTTCATGAAATGTAACTTTTGATAACGATGATTCTTTTTAACAGTAACTTTAACGTGCTGTTGAAGTTTGGATTGTTTACTTGTTGTCCACGACATCAGTCACGTTCTGGTTCTGTAAACTCGATGAACAGGATGTGAACGGAGTTGTTTTCTGCCCCCTGCAGGTCAGGACGGGACGCTGCAGTCCTTCTCCACAGTCCACGAGCGCTTCAACAAGAACCTGGGTCACGGTCAGTTCAGCCCTCCAACCAGACATTGTTTAAAAAAGATGTTTATAAAGAAATCGGGCTCAGCAGCAGAGCTCAGGCAGCTGTTTGATTAGGAAGCTGATTGGTGGATTCTGTTTGTCTCTGAAATAAAATCCAGATTAAATGAATGGATTCTGGCTGAAACTTGATTTTCTGTGTTCAGGCTCCATCAACAAGAAGAAAGAGCAGAAGAAGAAGAAGGGGCTGTCCTACGAGGAGCTGCGTCTTCCTGCCATCACATCCTTCTCCTCCGGTGGGTTTTCCGACACAAACTGGACCGACACAGAACTCCATACAGAAACTGTCTGATTTAAACATGCCTCTCTGTTGATTGACAGCTGCCGCCCGTCAGTCGGACTGGGACAGCATCGTCGCCTGTCATCGAGGTCGCCTAGCAGGCACCACGTGGAACTACCAGCGGTGCACCATGGGAGCTCATCACCTGCAGCCACCGGTTACTCGCAGGGACAGCATTGCTACGGTAACGCCACTGTCTCACCTGTGTTTCTCACAGCTCCTCCTCCCACACTCTCTAAAGGTCACCTGACTTCCTGCCTCTGTTTCCAGGCTGTGGCCATCACTTCCTGTGGCAACTTTGCTGTGATTGGCTCATCGTGCGGCCGCGTCGACGTCTACAACCTGCAATCTGGCCTGCATCGTGGTTGCTATGGCGACGACAATAAAGGTGTGTTCACCTGTTCTTGCCTGTGATTGGTCTGTACTGTGTGTCTGTCTGTCACTGACCACGGCCCTTTTCTGTTAAGCTCACAGTGGAGTGGTGCGAGGCGTTGCCACAGACACCCTGAACCAGCTGACACTCACCACAGGCTCTGATTGGCTGCTCAAGTTCTGGCGCTTCAAGACCAGGAAACAAGAAGAGCAGCTGAAGCTAAATGCTGCACCAGCTAGCATGACGCTACACAGAGACAGGTAATTAATAGTTAGCATAATGCTGCACAGTGACAGGTAGCTTACAGTTAGCATGACGCTACACAGAGACAGGTAATTAATAGTTAGCATAATGCTGCACAGTGACAGGTAGCTTACAGTTAGCATGAAGCTACACAGAGACAGGCATCTCATAACAGTATTGTTATCTTTATTTCCTGTTAGCGGGATGTTAGCATTAGCACTGGATGACTTCACACTGCTGGTGGTCGACATAGAAACCAGACGGGTCGTCAGGAAGTTTGCAGGTCACCACGGCAACATCAACGACATGGTGCGTCCAGGAAAACTTCACGGCTAGCAAACTGCTAACAGTGTTCAGTTGAAACTAGCATGCTAACAGATTCATTTTTTAAATCTCATGCTAATATTTAACTTCCTCAGACTTTCAGCCCTGATGGCCGCTGGCTGGTTACCGTGGCGATGGACTGCACCATACGTACATGGGATCTCCCTTCGGGATGGTAAGAGTGGTACAGTCCACTTGGTTTAATATGGCTAGCATTGGGATAACGTTCTCTTCATGACACTTTATTATAATTGAGTATTGATCAGCTCTGACTGTAAATGTTCTCGTCCTCTAACTTCTTCCACATTCTTCAACATATTGACTCCATTCAAACATTAAATATTCATCTCATCTTGAACTCAACGTGACTGATAATAATTTATGTGTGTGTGTGTGGAGCAGCTGTAGAAGATTAACTCACAATATTCACTTCAACTACGAAATGTAACATATTTGTGCTGATTGCAACAATGTGTCTCTGGACACAATCGGACGGGTCGACAGGAACACGGGCCTGCTGCATTAAATAAACTCAAATTTCATCACATACTGTGAACATTAATCCAAGTTTACCAACACCGGTCCTTCTCTGCTGCTGCTGCTGATGATGATGATTCTTCTTTTTCTCTCTTTAGTCTCGTTGACTGTTTCCTGGTTGCCATGGCGCCAGTGGGCGTGTCTTTGTCACCGACCGGAGACTTCCTGGCGACGACTCATGTCGACAGTCTGGGCGTCTACCTCTGGTCTGAACCACAAAGTGTTTACTTACAGCAGCCAATCAGCAGCTTGTGCTGACCTTTTATAAAGATTACATCACTGAACTGTGTTTGACTTGTCAGCTGATCTCTTGCAGCAGCCAATCACAGTGAATCTCTCCTCCCTCAGGACCAATAACAGTCTTTGTGGGCCTGTGGGGCTCCGCCCCCTCCCAGCTGACTACCAGCCAGCTGTGGAGACGCTGCCGGGGGTCACAGCGGACGAGTCGGAACAGGAAATTGCATCAGAGGAGGCCGATGATGCATATGAGTCAGCTGATCAATTGGGGGCGGAGCTTGTGACTCTGTCTCTGCTGCCAGAGTCTCGATGGAAAAGTCTCCTGCACCTGGACGTCATCAAGGTGAGAGCAGGAGGTGTGGCCTGAACCAACACGGAGGTGTGAGACGATGACGTGGATTATTTCTCTGATGTCGTCTGAATGTACCCGTTGATTTAAATCTGACAATGCTACTCTAATATTGTGTTTGTAGAGGAGGAATAAACCTGCCGCGCCGCCTGCTGCTCCGGCTGCTGCTCCTTTCTTCCTGCCAACACTTCCTGGCCTTACCCCTCGATTCATGTCGCCAACGGCAACCGAACAGGAAACACAGGTTGAGCTTTTATTTCTAAAATCCTGTTTTATCTTGCTGACACTTGATGACTGTGTTGTTGTTGTTGACGACTGTGTTGTTGTTGTTTCAGTCGAAGGTGCTGAGTTGGGGCTCGTTGTGTCAGAGGTCACAGTTCAGTTCTGATCTGGAGTCAGCTCTTCAGTCCGGATCATGTGAGTCTTTTAATTATACCTAATTAAGCAGCTGGCTAACAGCTGACTGTTTCTGCCACCTGCTGGATCATTAACCATATTATTATTATTATCATCGTGTGTTCGTATCGTCTCACTTGTTACATGTTTCTTATTTAAAGACTGACGTCCTGATTAAAGGAAAAGTTCAAAGATTAAAAAAAATAATTCTCTCTCCATGCAGTTGATCGCCCACTGTGTCTCCTGAAGGATTGTGGGCCGGCGGCGGTCTCCATCGAGCTCACTGGTCTGACATCAGAGGAGGGTGGAGCCAGCAGCCTCCTGCTCGCCTTCATCCAGATGATTGACAGCATGTTGGCCAGTGGGCGGGACTTTGATCTGGCTCATGCTTATCTGGCGCTTTTCTTGAAGGTCAGCCAATCAGAGCTCAGCCTGCAACTCTTTATTGTGAAAATCTTTCCTGGGTTTCCTGTTTGTCATCAGGTTTTGTTTTGCTTTTCAGCTTCACCTCCGTTCACTGTCGCAGGAATCTGTTGCCATGGCAGCATTGCTTCGCCTCTCCTCCCGTCTGGAGACAGGGTGGGCGGAGCTACAGTCATCATTCGACCAATCACTGTGTCTGCTGTCGTATGCCAAGAGCGCCCTGCTGTGACAGTGTTTTTGTTTTGTACTTTATTAAATGTTGATGACGAATGTTGATTCGTCTGTTTGTGTTTTGATGTTTACAGTTTTGAAGTGACATCATCATGTTTAGAATTAAAAAAAAGTGAAGAAACAAAAGTTCCAGAATGTAAAACTTTATTAATAAAAAGAGAAAAACACTGAAACATTTTTTCTTCCAAAAAACTAAAAACTGTCACATCAAATGATGTCATCGTGATGACATCACTCAGACAACCAGAGTTTGAAGGTTCGGTCATATGAGCTGGTGGCGATCAGTTTCCCGTCAGGCGACACGTCGACACCCATCACCTGAAGACACAACAACAGGTGTAAGTACCTGAACTGTCTCCACCAATCAGCAGCGTCTGAAAGGACCAATCAGAGTGTTTGTACCTTCCCCTCGTGTCCAGCGAGCGTCTTCAGCGGCGTCCAGCCCGGGTGGCTCCAAACCTTTGCAGTGTTGTCGTACGCGCCAGTCAACAGGAAGTGACCGTCTGTGGCTGCATACAAACAGGAAATGAAAAACAAAAGTATGAAGAAAAATTAAAAATAAACAAAAACCATCTAAATTACCAATCTTAACAATAACTTAAGTGCGTTTGTTACGTTGGAAGCGAACAGCTGACAGCAGGTTCTGGTGGGCGGGGACTGTGTACAGACACTTCCTGTTTCTCAGCTCCCAAACCTTACAGGTGTTATCACCACTTCCTGTTGCCAGGTGATACCTGAGAAACCAAAGTAGATAAAATATTACAACATCAAACATTGTGTTTTAAACAAAAAGAAGAAACGTGGCACCATGACATCATCAGCAGCACACTGTAAGAAATAACCACCAATAAAAACTACAAAAATGCTTTTGGTCTAAATTGAGTTTAAAGCTTTTTCTGTTGCTCTTGTTCAGCTCTGATTGGCTGTGTTTGCTTGCTGTTCTCTGATTGGCTGACCCGTTGGGAGAGAAGTGCAGACTGTAGATCTCCTTCAGGTGTCCCTCCAGGAAAACAACGCAGCGTCCCGTCCGAAGGTCCCAGACCCGACCAAACGCATCCAGACCACTGATTGGATGAGAGCCGAGGGGGCGGGGCAAGACACAGACAGATGATGGATCAAACAGGGGCAAAGTCACTGAGTGACAGGTGACATTTAATATGCTAATGAGCACAGTGTGTAGCACAGTGTGTCGCACAGTGTGTAGCACAGTGTGTCGCACAGTGTGTAGCACAGTGTGTCGCACAGTGTGTAGCACAGTGTAGCAGTGTGTAGCACAGTGTGTCGCACAGTGTGTAGTACAGTGTGTCGCACAGTGTGTAGCAATGTGTAGCACAGTGTGTCGCACAGTGTGTAGCAATGTGTAGCACAGTGTGTCGCACAGTGTGTCGCACAGTGTGTAGTACAGTGTAGCAGTGTGTAGTACAGTGTAGCAGTGTGTAGCACAGTGTGTAGTACAGTGTGTAGTACAGTGTAGCAGTGTGTAGCACAGTGTGTAGTACAGTGTAGCAGTGTGTAGCACAGTGTGTAGTACAGTGTAGCAGTGTGTAGCACAGTGTGTAGTACAGTGTGTAGTACAGTGTGTAGCACAGTGTGTAGCACAGTGTGTAGTACAGTGTAGCAGTGTGTAGTACAGTGTAGCAGTGTGTAGTACAGTGTAGCAGTGTGTAGCACAGTGTGTAGCACAGTGTGTAGCACAGTGTAGCAGTGTGTAGCACAGTGTGTAGCACAGTGTGTAGTACAGTGTAGCACAGTGTGTAGCACAGTGTGTAGCACAGTGTGTAAGCAGTGTGTAGTGCAGTGTGTAGTACAGTGTAGCAGTGTGTAGCACAGTGTGTAGCACAGTGTGTAGTACAGTGTAGCAGTGTGTAGCACAGTGTGTAGCAGTGTGTAGCACAGTGTGTAAGCAGTGTGTAGTGCAGTGTGTAGCAGTGTGTAGTAGTTTGTAGCAGTGTGTAGTACAGTGTAGCAGTGTGTAGTATAGTGTGTAGCACAGTGTGTAAGCAGTGTGTAGTGCAGTGTGTAGCATAGCAGTGTGTAGTACAGTGTAGCAGTGTGTAGTATAGTGTGTAGTGTACCCAGTAGCAGCCAGCGACCCGTCGGGGTGGAAGTGGAGGTCGTGGACTCCTTTGCTGTGACCTTCCTGATGGAGGATTTCCTCCTGAACCTCCAGATCCCACAGACGCCACGAGTTATCGTAACTGCACACAGACCCAGGATCAGTACTGCTCATGTGTATTAGTACACAGGTGTGTGTTTTTGTGTATTCGTGCACAGGTAAGTACCTGGTAGTTCCCAGAAAGCGTCCTGAAGGATGCCAGGATACTCGGGACACTCGTTCACTGTGACCCTCGATGTCAGCCACTGGCTCGTCACTATGGCAACAAGAGAAACCGGGACAGGATTGAATGACCATATATGCATGAACGAACAGGTCCAGGTCTTCTACCTCCTGGTCTCCTACCTCTCCAGGTTCCACAGCTTCACAGAGCCATCTGCAGCACACGAGGCCAAGCTGACGTCTGATTGGTCGAGGGAGACTCCGGCCTGCGGACGGAAGACGACCGCTCCCACATTGGTGTTGTGTCCTACAGCCAATCAGACAGCAGGGACAGAGAGGGGGTGGAGTCTCAGTGATTAAATTGAAACGTTTCACTTTATTTCTTAATGACTCTCAAAACTGACCATTTTCAAAAGTTTTCATTTATTGTAATTAAATATTAAGTTAATTTACTTAAAACCTGTAGCCAATTAAAGCTGATAACAACTAATGAATGTTTCTTATACACACCAAAAAAACAAAACATTTAAATTGATCTCTACAACACAAAAACAGAGTATTAATTATAAAAACACACCTACCTCTCAGTGTACGAATCAGGTTGCAGTCGGGGACGGACCACAGCTTACACAGACCGCTCCTGTAGAGAGGCGTTAGCATGTTAGCATTAGCATCATAACACGAGCATGAGGAGGTCAACAAGATATGATGCTCACAGAAACCTAAATGCTAACGCTAATGCTACCCCTGTGTGTTCCAGCTTTAGCTGCTTTAACGGTTATGCTAACTACATGTATGCTAATGCTACAGTGGGCGGGGCTTGGTACCAGGAGGCGGTGGCCAGCATTTTGGAGTCTGGGCTGAAGTGACAGAAGCTGATTGGTCGATCATCACCGATCTGACTGCAGAAGTTGTTGAGATTCTGGAGAAGAAAAAGAAGAAGTTCAGAGATCACGTCTGCTCATTCTTTATTTTGTTCTTTGTTATTAATGAATAAATAATTTATTTTTGATTTGTGTATTTTATGAATGTATACGATACAGAAGTGTTGAACCCTGTTTTATTTGTTAATTATGTTAATGAAGGTTCATGAATCACCTGTTCATTCAGTTATTTAATTAAATCTGGAAAAATAAAACAAATCTGAATGTAATTTTTTGGGTTAAAACAAACATAATGATGTTTTTCTGATGTGTTGTGTTGTTAGTGTTTTGTTTCTGAGTTCTTAACGTTCCGTTTCTTGTGTATTTCATCATTTATTAAACTACCAACTTTGAGTTGAAAACTGTATTTTTGGCTCCAAAAAACACACAAACAAAAACAACCGATTCATTTTTCCTTTTTGTTTTTTCAGAGTGAACTAAATTATTGAACGAACCGATGATGGAGATCAATAAAATCAAACTGTTGACCACCATCATCATCATCATCATCATCATCATCATCATCATCATCATCGTCAGACAGAAGCTCCACCGGACAACCATCATTTAATCGATGCCACTCTGGTGATGAAGTGAAACTTCAGTCTGTTTTATTTTGAAGTTTAGCCGTGATCAAGTTCCTGTTTTATTGTGAAAAATCTGTCAGAACTGATCACAAAAAGGTTCAACAAACAAAATGGAGATTTAAATAACATTTATCGAGTCATTTTATTAATCACTTTATTTATTGAATAGCTTATTAAGGTGAGATATTGATTTGACCTGACTTACATTTCTGAACATCTCTCTATAAAAGCAAGGAATCTGTGTGTGTGTGTGTGTGTGTGTGTGTGTGTGTGTGTGTGTGTGTGTGTGTGTGTGTGTGTGTGTGTGTGTGATCTCTGTGGATCAGGATCAGAATGACCTGAGAGTTTCAACATGGCTGCTGTTTGGTTCAGTGGTGTGCGACTTCGCATTTGTTTGGACTACAATGATACCGTGAATAAATTATTCCATAAATTTACAAATTCCGCAGCATTGTCCACCGGAGCCCCCACAGTGACATGCGCACCAGAGCCAATCACTGCAGAGCTCAAGCCCACGACATACGTTAAGAAACAAGCGGATTTATACCTGCGGCGGTGCGAGCTGGGCCGGGATTTTGCCGGCGGTTCGGTCCCATTCTGTTCTGTGCATCTAAACTGACTGTTAATGAGACTAAACGAGTCCAGACCGAGTCTGTTCGGGTCTGAGGAGATGCGGAGACGCGTGGACAACAAAGTGGAATTGGAATCTGTGGATGTTCATGTGTAGCTAGCTGCTAGCCCACACGGCCCACCTCCCGAGTCGATGGACCGGACCCACCGGCACGTCCAAAACCGGACTTAAAAACCCTAAATAATGTCCACCACACTTTTTTGCGAACATTGCCGTCACGTTTGCTTTGTGTCTGGTGCAGCAGAAATGGTAAAAACGGGCTTTTGTCACGAAAGTGTTCAAGCAGCAAGTTTGGTTGTTGAGGAACAGGAAGTTGTGGGAGGGACGTCGGCGGATGATTGACAGGCAATGACGGTCGGTGACAGACAGCGATATTGAGAGTTGAGAGATTTGTGACATTTAGCGTGTTTGGAGTGTATAGTTAGTGTGTTATGTAGTGTTTGGTGTCGTGTGTTTACTGTGTAGTGGAGTCGGTTTTTTGTTTAATGAGTCAAAACAATGAGGAGAAGCTGAATGTGCAGCAGGCAGTGCAGCTCTTCATTCAGCTGGAAGGAGCTCAGGCAGACCTGAGCACTGCCTGCATTTAAATGTTCATAGTTACACATAACTTTGTAAAGTTTTATAATGTATGCAAACAACAATTCATATTTGCATTTTAAGTAATAAAAATGGTTTGTTAAACATATTTGTGGTTTTCACAGTAAAAAAATAACTTTTTCTACTCTGATTTTATGTTTTTTTTGTGATTTTAGGTTCCGTTCCGTTCTCTTTTCCGCTCACATCCCCCCGCAACATCCCCCCGCGACCCCCTAAGGGGTCGCGGGGCTTACTGGGGCCAAATCCAGTTTACTTGATGGGCGTAGGCCAGGGTTCACCCTGAACGAGTCGCCAGCTCATTGCAGGACCCTTACTGATGGCAGTGGCTGCCTCACAAGGTGCCAACTGCACATCAGGAGCAACTTTGGGGTTCAGTATCTTGCTCAAGGATACTTCGACATGTAGCTCAGTCCCGCCCCGGATTCGAACCAGCGATCTTCTGATGACTGGTCCACCAGCTCTACCCACTGAGCTACAGCCGCCCAATATTAGGTCCATTGTGTTAATACAGGATGTCAAAAATGAAAAAATAACTGTACAATCACATGTGAGGTTGTGCTGAAAATAATCACACCTAGTAAATAGTTTTTAAGGTGAAATATAATGGCAAAATCAAAAATAGTCAAAAACGGCCAATTATTCCCTGGAATATCGGATTGCACAGCAAACCTAAATATCCCTGACGTCCCACCTTCAAACAGCCTCATTTGGCCGTCAGTGAAAAAGCTTCTTAACCTCCCACTTTTCTATAGGAACACATATTTTCTTACGGGCACTGCACTAGTTCTTATCTAATTAATCAAAACGGATCATTAATCCTCTCGTCTCACCCTCAGGCTCTTGTGCAGCTCCTGTTGCCGGATCGTCCTGGTTGACTCGGGAACATCCTTCTGAGCGCGTGCAGCCTCCAGGCGCCTCATCGCTCTGATGGACCAATCACAGCAGTAGCTTGTGAGTCTCAGCCAGTCAGATCACTCTGATAACCTTGTTCAGTTTGAAACATAAAGAAGAGACCGAGGGTTGTCCTCTCGCTCTGACTGGTTGCTTTATTGCTGACTCACCGTGGCAGAGAGTATTTGGCCAACCAGAGACGAGCGTCCTTCAGGGAGGAGGAGCCTTCGTGGTACCATGTCTGCTGGCACTGTGATTGGTCAGAAGAAAAAACACAAAATCATTTATTTGTATTTTTGTGGATCTGAGATTTAACAACAACGTGTGTGTGTGTGTGTGTGTGTGTGTGTGTGTGTGTGTGTGTGTGTGTGCTGACCTCGTCCTGTGACCTCTTGGCTCTCTCCTCGTCTCTCCTGGACTTCTTCAGAGCATCCGGACCGACGACAGACAGAACACTTCGCAGTCTGACGACACAGGCAAGACAAAACTTTGTTTCTGATCAGGGATCAATATCAGCCATCAACTGATCATTAACTGATCACCAGACTGTGAGCTGTAACAAGCTGCTGGTCACTGATGTTGATCTGTGTGTGTGTGTGTGTGTGTTTTAACGCACCGCTCGCGGCGGTCAGCTGGCCCCTCTCCGAACAACGTGATTGGCTCTCCCAGCGCTCGGAGGCCGGCCTTCACCTCAGCGTCGTCGGTGGAGACGGTGATCTGTCGCGCTCGGCGCCGGCGCTCAAACGCAGCGAGAGCTTCCTGCTGCCGCTCGCTGACTCGCTCCTCCATCTCCAGAGTCTCTCCTGCACGGCATCATGGGAAACAGAGTCACACACGCACGCACACACACGTTCACATCCTTCTGTAGCTGACAACATGAGACCGACCTGAAGAGATGTTGATGTTTCCCGCCTCGATGCCCGCCTTCACCCCATCACTTCCTGTCATCTTGCTGCTCGCCGTCAGCGAACTCAGCCGTTCACGCTCCTTCTCCTCCAGGCTGCCGTAGTAAACGCGGCTCCTCTTCACGGCCGGAGCCAAGTCCTCGTCGTCGGACATCGTTATTCACGTTGTCTTCTTCTACTGCTGCTGTTGGCCCCAGAGGCTGCTGGGAAAACTGCCACCAGAGACCCAACAGAACGCACATTTACATTAAGCAGAACATTAAAGACATAAAACTAATAAAGTAAATAATTATTCTTTTCATTTTAAAAATCATCTTTTCTAGTAACAATTCAGAGTTTGAATGGAAACTAAACTAAATGTTTGACATGATGGTCAATAATTCCTCCTGAGAACAAACAATCACCACAAACAAACATCTGAACATTCAGATGTTTTAAAGAAGTTTGTTCTTTTAATGAGAGACATTTCAGAAAGTGTTTGTTATGAAGACGATTCATTTAAATAAAGTCAGAAAGTATTGTGGAATATCTCAAACATGTTTAT
Organism: Diplodus puntazzo; assembly: GCA_963678695.2. Classification (NCBI taxonomy): domain Eukaryota; kingdom Metazoa; phylum Chordata; class Actinopteri; order Spariformes; family Sparidae; genus Diplodus; species Diplodus puntazzo. The sequence continues at coordinate 29,167,449 of OZ023173.1, forward strand.
CAAAGTTCACGTCTGACTCCAGTCCGGGTCTCCAGAGTGTCCTCGTGTGGTCCAGGTCTGACTGGGATCAGTTAGTGGCTTTTGAGCTGGACCTGGTCTCATGTGGTCCAGATGTGAGAGCAGTGAAAAGGCCTTGTTTTCTTTTTTGCATTTTCAGAAACAGAAACAGGATTTCAGGTGAACTGAGATAAACGCTGCAGTAATATAAAGTCAGAACCATCAGACCCTGCAGTCCTCTGTCATGCTGGACTATTGGTTTCCTCAGCCGTTTAGAACTGAGCATGCAGAACCACAACAAACGGGTCAGATTAGTGGAAAGAAATCAGACAATAAGAAAGAAAGACTTGCGCTTTAATGATGAACACACCGTGTCATTAACTGATTCACTGTCACTTCATCTTCCACACATAAATTAGGATTTTCACCTACAGGCGGCGGACCGGAGTCCGGTCCACCTACAGGCGGCGGACCGGAGTCCGGTCCACCTACAGACGGCGGACCGGACTCCGGTCCACCTACAGGCGGCGGACCGGAGTCCGGTCCACCTACAGGCGGCGGACCGGAGTCCGGTCCACCAACAGGCGGCGGACCGGATCACTCACAGGAGAAGTTGTGAATCAGTTTATGGAAATAAACAGTTCGACTGAAGACTTTGGATTCTTCCGTGATAACTTATCTGTAATATATCTGCGTTTACGTCACATGATCAATATTCACATATCAATAGTTTATCAATAACGTTATATGTTAGCAGACTCATTTGAACATTTTAACACCTCTACATACTTTAATGGCACCAACACAGTAAACTGTCTGCGTGTGTCTGAGAGTCCTCAGTCTTAAATCAGGCGGTTTTCAGATGGAGTCTGGTTCCGTCAGAGCGCTCCGGTGTAAAACACGAGAAACAGACAAAACGCGGTTACACAGCTAATGTTAGCATTAGCATTAGCATTAGCATTAGTAACAACGCAAACATCTAAACAGCGGCGTCACGCGCCACGTCAGCCACACCTGAGCCCACAGACGGCAGGTGTGAGTAACAGGTGTGTAGCGGAGCCTTTCCAAACTATAACCTTTAAACATTTGTAATTAAATGTAAACTTACATGTAAAGAGCGACGAAGCAGCGGCGTCACCAGGACGTAAACACGTCATTAACTTCCGGGTCAGGGGTTGTTCTTCCGGTGGACAGAGCGGCAGCAAACAAACACAAGAGGAGTGAAAAGCCGCGAAAATCCTGCAACAGCACACCTGTCAGGTAACTTTACACACGTCCAGTACACCTGTTGAAGCTGTGGGATACAGGTGAGCAGCACGCGCGGATGTTTCCAGTTAAATTCACTGTTTGTAGATGTTCCAACAGACGTTAGCCTGTTAGCTTAGCTTAGTACTGCGGTAACTGAAGTATGTCATGCTAATTAACTTCATGTTTTATTTGATTTCACATCACTTCCGGTTTTATAATGATGATCAGGTCCTGTTGGAGATAATTAATAACACTATCAGCTTGTGTGTGTGTGTCACTGTGTGTGTGTGTGTGTGTTTGTCACTGTGTGTGTGTGTTGTGAAGATAAGATGCTGAGGAGGAAACCGACCCGTCTGGAGCTGAAGATCGACGACACCGAGGAGTTTGAGAGTGTCAAGAAGGAGCTTGAGGTTACAACCACTTCCTTTTAATGTTGATCTATACTGACTAGTGCATTGCATTGCATTCCATTGCATGGAAGCATGTGTTCCGATAGAAAAGTGGGAGGTTAAGTAGCTTCTTCATGGAGGCCAAATGAGGCTGTTTGAATGTGGAACATCAGGGATATAATTGGCCGTTTTAGACTATTTTTGATTTTTCTATTATATTCACCTTAAAAACTATTTATCTTGCCTTGTTTGGTGTCATTATTTTCAGCACAACCTCACATGTGTAACTGTACAGTTATTTTTTCATTTTGACATATTAAATTAACACTATGGACCTAAAATCACAAAATAACAAAAATCAGAGTAGGAAAAACTTAGATTTTTTACTGTGAAAACCACAAATAGGTTTAATAAACCAATTGCATGAGTTATAATGCAAATATAAATTGTTGTTTGCTAAATTTGTGCATACGTTTTTGAAATTTACAAAGTTATGTGTAACTATTTACATTTAAATGCAGGCAAAGCCTCAGGCTCCTCAGCTCATTCCTGCCTGCTCCACATTCAGCTTCTACTCATTGTTTTGACTCATTAAACAAAAAAACGACTACACTACACACTAAACACACGACACCAAACACTACATAACACACTAACTATACACTCCAAACAGGCTAAATGTCACAGATTTCTCAACTCTCAAAACTCGCTGTCTCTGTCGCTGTCTGTGTCACCGCTGACGTCCCTCCCACAACTTCCTGTTCCTCATCAACCAAACTTGCTGCTTGAACACTTTCGTGACAAAAGCCCGTTTTTACCGTTTCTTCTGCACCAGACACAAAGCAAACGTGACGGCAATGTTCACGAAAAAGCGTTGCGGACATTATTTACCCTCAGTCCGGTTTTGGACGTGCCGGTGGGTCCAGTCTGTCGACTCGGGAGGTGGGCCGTATGGGTTAGCTAGCAGCTAGCGGCTAGCTACACACGAACATCCACAGATTCCGATTCCACTTTGTTGTCCGCGCGTCTCCGGATCTCCTCAGACCCGAACAGACTTGGTCTGGACTCGTTTAGTCTCATTAATCCACAACAGTCGGTTTAGATGCACAGAACAGACCGGGACCGAACCGCCGGCAAAATCCCGGTCCAGCTCGCACTGCCGCAGGTATACATCCGCTTGTTTCTTAAAGGCTTGAGCTCTGCTGTGATTGGCTCTGGTGCGCACGTGACTGTGGTGGCTCCGGTGGACAATGCTGCGGAATTTGTAAAGCATTTATGAAATAATTTATTGACGGTATCATTGCAGTCCAAACAAATCCGAAGTCGCACACCACTGAACCAAACAGCAGCCATGTTGAAACTCTCAGGTCAGTCTGATCCTGATCCACAGAGATATTTGAGGAAGACAGACAGACAGACAGACAGACAGACAGAGATTCCTTGCTTTTATAGAGAGATTAGCATCAATCAGTACTGTCAGTATCAATCAGTAGTATCTCAAAGACTCTATGCAGTCAGTATGGATCAATATATTGATCAGGTTTGGAGGCGGGTCTCTTGTGTCTGATTAGTTTCCAATCTTTTTCTGTTTTGCAGGCGAGGAAGCGCCAGCGAGAGGAGGCGGAGTCAGGAGGTGGCATGGGCGGGGCCTCTGTTATCAGTGTTGACATCATCGGGGGCGGAGCCTCTGCCTCAGCTTCTTCCTCCACTGCGGCGTCGAGGGCGGAGCTTATTAACGAGCGAATTGGCTACAAGCCCCACCCTAAACCCGCCACACTGCCGACCTTATTTGGAAGCTTACAGTTTTAATAAAACGTTTGAACAGAAAAACTGTTTGTTTGTTTGTGGAGTAGCCGATGGTGTTGTCTGATCTAATGTCAGTAACACAAAAGTGTGTCATGGTTTAAAGCTCACAGTGGGTAACAGTGTGATGAGGCCTGTCCATCAGGTCCACAGAAGTTTAATGTTCATAACTTTTGTTTATAAAACAGAAAAAGGACAAAATTAATAAAATGTATTGGGCTGCACGATATTGGAAGAAACTGACATTGCGATTTTTTTTAACCCTGCGATATATATTGCGATATGAAAAAATACAGGAATTTTCATTCAATCAATCAGATGACCTGAACAGCACTTTGTGTGATGCTGCTCTGCTGCTATCTTGTGGACATTAACCTGCACTGATCTCACCTGTTCTCGTCGTACTGAGCTGTGTGGTACCGACGTAAACGGTCAAACTAATGAGTTGTGTTACCTCTCATTGTGGCAACAGATAAGACACTGTCGACACAGAACACATGTTTGGTCAATATCATCCTTCTTGTAGCCAAAATAATTCCAGATAACTGACGTTGCTTTTCTTTTTGGCACCAAGTCTTCGTTTTCCCGATCTTCTCTTCCTATTGCTCATTTTTCAATGTTGTTACCACCGACTCACTCCATGTGCAGGGGCGGTCTGCTTCAGCACACTGATGAAGAACTTACGTGATTGGTGGATCGCTACATGCACAGTGTGTCAGGTACCCTGAAATTAGATGAGTTCATTCAGTTCATGAATTTCCCCAATGTGGGATAAATAAAAGTCTAAATGAAGATGAAAACTGTTACACAGGATTCAGGAGTCAGAATATAAAGATGAAGGTAAACTGGACCTGTTTGGACTCATGGACCAGCAGAACACCATCATGGAGGCCTGTCACTGATGACGTGGAAACCTGGACCTTGTGTCGCATCATCGATTCTCAGAACCACCAGGTCATCTTCAGAGGAATGTGATTCTGTTGAGAAAGTGGACTGTGGTGATCACTGGACTCCAGCACACCTCCACATCAACCAGAGCTCGCTGAGGAACGGATCCAGGAACGTCCTGAGTCTTCTCAGGCACCAGGTTTGGACCCCATGCTCATCTGTGGCAGATCAGAGAAGCCATCAAACATCAGCGAGCTGAACAGAAAGCTGAAGGGAGCTCGTCAGCACTCACCAGCAACACTTCCTGGCAGTTCTGAAGGCTAAAGATGCTCCAGATTCTGTTCGTTTCATTCATACGAACCTCAGTCAGACCCGATGACGCTGTTCTCCACCCGATGACTCTCTTCTCCACCTGATGGCTCTGCTCTCCACCTGATGGCGCTGTTGTGTGATTTTCAAAAGCATTGCGCTGTGCTTTTATTGTGAAGGTCCCAGCAGGAAGGACTCTTCCTCTCCTCGGGTTGTTTTAAAGATGGCGGCGCCTCTCGACGCTGCGGACAGCTCGGTGTTTTTTCGCGCCGTTGTCTGGTTTTGCCGCCGTTAATCCCGGACAGAGAGCCTCGGTGATGACGTCATGAGGAGCAGGTTGACGTGCAGTGTTTCCGGATGCCTCGTGTGAACCGGACAGCCGTGCTGTCGCTGCTGATCGTCAGCAGCTCCGTGTTCCTGCTGTTCCAGCTGTATTACTACAGGAAGTACGTCAGCAAGGTGAGACACCGTCAACAAACACAAAGCTTTTCAATAATCGATCAGCGAATTGATCTGTGGCTTCAGGCCGCGAATCATTTATTAGAATTGTGGTTAGTCTTTAAAAATAAATGATAAGAAGTTCGACTTCCCAACCCAGGAAGTGGAAACATCCGAGGAGCACCTGAACGCAGCACAAGTGTCCCCTCACTGAGACCTCCTGCTGAGTCTGACTGTTGGGACCACGAGGACTCTCTGGAGACTCTCTCTGTAATCATCATACTCATTAACACTAATACAGAAGTGACTCCGCTGACGTCACTCAGTTCATTCAGCGATAAAACGCAAAGAAACGTACACATGACGGCGCCTCGTTATCCTGAGGCTGTTAACGCCACGCAACATTCAGTACACACATGAACAACAGGGGCAGTGTGGACGGGGTCAGAGGTCAGTGTGGAGGTCTGACGGGGTCAGAGGTCAGTGTGGAGGTCTGACGGGGTCAGAGGTCAGTGTGGAGGTCTGACGGGGTCAGAGGTCAGTGTGGAGGTCTGACGGGGTCAGAGGTCAGTGTGGAGGTCTGACGGGGTCAGAGGTCAGTGAACACCACAGGCTAAAGTGCCCTCCCTCTGGTGGTTTCCTCCAATAACAGGTAGTGTGTGTGAATGACTACATAACAGTGAAGTTATCAGTTAATTTCCCATCATGCCTTTCTTCTGCAGACTGGCCCTCACATCCTGAGTCGAACAGGTCACCTGACTGCCAACGATGTCCAATGGGTGAGTCAGCATCAAAATGCTATCAGCAGCCATCTGTTAGCCTCACTGTTAGCCTCTCTGTTAGCCTCACTGTTAGCCTCTCTGTTAGCTTCACTGTTAGCCTCTCTGTTAGCTTCACTGTTAGCCTCTCTGTTAGCTTCACTGTTAGCCTCTCTGTTAGCCTCACTGTTAGCCTCTCTGTTAGCCTCACTGTTAGCCTCTCTGTTAGCTTCACTGTTAGCCTCTCTGTTAGCCTCACTGAACCTGCTCTGTCTGGTTTCTGCAGCAGACTGTGAAGAAGTTTCTGGCGTTAGCTCAGCACTTCAGGCTGCCGTTGTTCCTCGCTGACACCGCCGCACTGACGCTTCTCTCCCAGGATGCTTTGCGACAGCGTGACAGGCTGGTGCGTGAGCCGCACTGCAGCTTTCTCTGCACTGGTCGGCCAATCACATCCTTCGCTCTGCATGCCAACCTTTGGAAGTATGATGTAAGTGATGTGTTCATGGTCTCAAGAGACAGTGTGAAAACATGTCCTCCATATTTTGTAATCGTTACTAGTTGTGAAGTATTTGTCTTCTCTTTATCTACTTTATTTTGATTTCAAATAGATGAATATATCTGCAGAAAGTATTTTTATATTCTTTTGTTTTGGTCAGCCTGGCCTCCTATTGGCTGCGCAGCAGAAAGGCTTCGACCTGCTGGAGCTGCGAGGAGAGGACCCGCGATTGGCCAGTCTGGACACCCTATCAGGAGAGGAGATCCCCCTGCACTTCCTGTTCCGCCTCCATGGCTACATCGTCCAGGTGGGTGGGGCTGCATCCAGCCTACAGGAAGTGGGCCGGGGTTTGAAGTAGGGCTGGGACAACGCGTCGTCCCAAACAGGAAGTGGTAGTACCCGCGGAGGCTGAGAATAGCCCTTCTCACACAGAGACGCTGCATTATCGCCGCAGCAGCGGTTCGTCAATTCTCCAGCGTTGGTCATTCACACAATGTGAAGCACCGCTGGAATAAAGACAAACCGCTGTGTAATTCCCACAGAAAGCCGGCGCTGCTGCTCCTCAAGAGAGGTGACGGTACACGACATGATGATGACGTCGGGGTGTTTCCCAGGTGTTTCCCCTGTCACTCTAAACCGGCGGAGCGTTTATAATTTGTAGTGATTGAGAACCCGGCCCCCTAAATATCCTGGAAGGTAAAAGAGTTCGCACTAAATTACATTATTACATAATCGCCATCAGTAAACAAGCCGCTGCGTGACTCTGTCACTCGCGGGGACGGAGGCTGTTTTCTGGGGGAAAGTTAACTGAAGTCTCGGTCGGGAGGGCTGACCGTCGCGGTGATTTCTATCAACACAACCACTTGAGTGAGATAAAGGTTTTTGCCGGTGACAGAAGCTGTTTTTCGGGCAGAAATGTGACGAAGAGTTGGTAGGACAGGCAGGAGGACAGACGCTGCTCCGCCTACAACTGCGGTCATTTTTCCCCATATAAGTTACCACCGACAGTTACAGTTACTACGTTTCTTTTGTTTGGTCATGTAACGTTAAATTAATAGTTAGATTAGTCGACTAATCGAGAAAGTAATCGCTAGATTAATCGTTTGAAAAATAATCGTTTGGGACAGCTCTAGTTTGAAGGCACTTTTTGTAGTGGCGGAAATGTGTAACTACAGCGTCACGTGCGCCCAGCAGCACAAAAAGACTTTTTTCCCATAAGCTCACATTGTGAAAGAAGAGGCTGTAAAATGGTGAATACACTGTTTTGACCTCTGAGACACGACCTGTTTCCTGTCAGCGCTTGATCCATTTGAACCAATACCATTTGGAAAATCTAGAAGAGCTGCACGATAAACTTATTTAATCCTCCACACAAAGCGATCAAGCGTTACCTGGTGCAGGGATGCTCATTAGCTCAGTAGGTAGAGCAGGCGTCCCATGTACAGAGGGCTCGAGTCCCGGCCTGGGGCCCTTTGCTGCGTGTCACCCCCCTCTCTCATCCGTTTCCTGTCATCTCTGAGGCTGCTCTATCGATAAAGACATACAAAGGCCAAGAAACATCTGGTGGTGCTGTGTCAATAAAGAAGGTATTTGGGATGAATCTATCAAAGGACGTGATTTTCAGCAGGTTGACCCGCTGATGTTGGTGGAAAAATGGCATTATTCAGGGTTAGGAGCAGACAGTCGCCGCCATCTTGAACATGATCAGGTCGTCTGTGTTTTCAGCTGTGTTTTGTCTCAGGCTGTTTTATGTGTTTTGTTCCAGGTGGTGTTCCTGTACGAGCGGAGTGGCAATTATCTTTGGCACGGAGCGCTGCGCCTCAAAGCTAACATGGACCGAAACTTCGCTCCCTTCAAACTGCTCGACTACGGACGCCATCCTGGAGCGTATGACAGGTGAAAACCTCTGAAAACAGAATGAGCCCCAAAATCTGTTGTGAAACATCTGAATAGTGTCGACGTGAAGAGAGTCGCACTTACTCATCAGCTTTATAGATCTACAGACATTTAGATCTAAATATCTGTAGATCCATAGACCTGTCACATGTGTGATCACTGTTGGTTAAACACATGAAGTCTAATGATGATGGTGTGGAGACACTGATGAACTCTATCAGACTCTAACATCTGATCTGAGACATGTTTGTTACCTGATTTATTATTATATGATTATTTTTTGAACAACACGTCTGGGTTTGTTTTGTGCGGTCGCCCCCTGCAGGCCGGAGCTGGTCCTGACGGTCCTGGACGGCCTCGACATTCGAATCCCTCGCAACGTCTCCCGTTTTCTGAACGAGCAGCGACACGCCCACTTCCTGGAGTGCCGTTACCGTGACGCCCGCAACTTCCTGCAAGTGAGTAACAACAATGGGCTTTTATTGTGAAAGGGGGAAATAAAAGAGGAAGTGAAAGAGAAAAATGAGTTATTTTAATGTCTCAAATGATGTCTGAAAAGTAAATGATAAAAATAGTTTAATAAAACTTTAAATAATAAATGAAATAATAAAATAAGAATAAACTAAAGGTCAAAATGTTTCTCTCTTTGGCACAGTTATAAAACTGAGAAACAAAAGACGTCATTACTGACAGAACTCTCTCTCTCCACTGTGTGTGACTGCAGCTCTACCCCGACGACTCGTCTCCAGAGGCGCTGGACTTCAGGAGGAAAGTGAAGTCTCTGCTTCACCTCGCCGCTCGAACACTCGCACGCCTCGACGTCCCCTTCTGGCTCAGCAGCGGCACCTGTCTGGGTAACACGCCAAGCATTAGCGACGCGCCGAGCGTCCATAGTGTGACCACATGCTAATTTAGCATGTTGGCATCCCAGTAACATCACCGTATGATATCCTGTACATGTTGTGACCCAATTTCGTCTCTCTCGCCCCCTGCAGGCTGGTTCAGGCAGTGCAGTATCATCTCGTACAGCCGTGACGTCGATATCGGGATTTTCGTTGTAGACTTCAGGGCAGACATGGTCGCAGCATTCAGGGACGCCGGTCTGTCACTCAAACACAAGTTTGGAAAGGTGATAACTTTGTTTTCTTTCTTTAATTTTGAGAGTCGAGGTCGGATTTATCATCCAGTTCAGCCGCAGGACATCTGGGCCAAGACTTCCTGTTCTGTGCGCCCGTCACTGTTTATAGTCCAAACTTCAGCGAATGAATGAAGCTGAGAGACTCGTCATCTTCATTTATTTTGAGTGAAGCAGGTATTTTATCTTGAAGTGGGTTTTTTGTAGCTGTTGTTTCCTGTATTTTCTTGTGAAGGTTCCAGTCCACAGGATCGGTTGTTTTAACTAGCCTCCTCCCAGACGAGCAGAGATTGTACAGAATTGATCAGCCGCAGTGCATGCTGGTTAGATTTGTGTCTGACTAATGGAAACACTTCCTGATCTAACAGCTGATTGGTTCAGACTCAACTATATGACGTATGAAGTTGTATTTCTCTGAGTTGGAGAGATTTTGATGTGATGTTTGTGTAAAAGAGTTTTATTACTCTGTAGAGTCATAATGAACAATAGCTGAAAACTGTACAGGCTGATCAATGAGTCTGATCACATTTAAAACAGTCAGATCAGATCTGACAGGACGTGACTTCCTGTACAGACTGAAGCTCGCACTCTGCTGCTGTCGCGTCCGCTGTCCAGCCGAGCAGTGCATTCTGGTAGTAGAGCATGGTGTTTCCAGAGACAGCCGTCGCCTCTGGAGCTCCTGAAACAGAACAATCAACTTTAACTTTGTAGAACTGTGAAAACTGTCGTCAGATTCTGCAGCTGTTTTCATTTCCAGACAAGTTGCCATGTCGGCTCTGTTGCCATGGGAAATGATGTCCTGTGGACACAATGGGGTGGAACGGTTCATCAAAAAAAATCTGTCCCGTTCGGTACACTTGTCTCGGTTCGGTTTGCGTGTGTACTGTTCGGTTCATAGGCACGCGCATCTTCTTTTTCTCATTTACTAACGAGGCGAAGCGTGTACACTCCAGAGCAGCAGGTGGCGGTACTGAGCTGTATGCCAACCGCCAGTAAACAAGAAGAAGCGAAGCGGTGTAGCAGATAGTAGTAGAGTATCTTTGGGTCCGCTGTGGAGACGTTTGTGGGCATGGCGAGTGGGAAAGAGTCGTAGCTAGAAGATGAGTCAGCAGCACTGTATAGGTCTGCTGTATGGGACCACTTTGCATTTAGAGTGACCTACGATGACGGCGGTATGAAAGTTGTTGACAAAAGTGTGACAGTGTGCACATGTGTGCAACACGTTGTTTATGCTAACAGTAACACGACTAACATGTCAGCTCATCTGCAAAGACATCATCCCAGTGAGACAACTGGCAGCACAAGGAGGAAAGAGAGAGAGTCGACAGGACGACTTCTACTGCCTGCAGCTTTTAAACAGCCTGACAGTGACGAGTCAGACGGGCAACATGCAGAACGAAAGGAGTGGTGTTTCATAGCCTAAGATATGCAGCCTTTTGCCGTGGTGGAGGGTGCGGGATTTTGTTGTATGATTAAAACACTCGAGCCTCGATATAAAATAAAATCCCCTCCTGCAAACACTTCAGCAACACGGTAAAGAGTTGTCTGACAGCCTCTGTAGCGCTGAGTAGTGATGGATGGACCTGCAGGGCTACTGAAGGTTTCCTGACTGGCTGCCCATTACATTCCATTAGTGACAGTGAATAACTGTTTGTTCCTAGCATTTGTTAAAGATAACTTTCTTTGCCAAATAAATGAAAAGCATGTTGGAACTAGCAATGTCTCCTCTCTTGCAGTTCCAGAATCTACCTACTTTTAACCTAAGACTGTCACAATGATGTATCAAATGTCAGACTGCCTCATTCTTTCAGTTTTAACCAGACTATACAAGACATAATTGATTTTCCTAACGATCAGCGTATACCAAACCGAAAACCGTGACCACAAAACTGTGATATGAACCGAACCGTGGATTTTGTGAACCGTTCCACCCCTAGGACTCAAACATGTGTATTTTATATTGACAGTGTGTTTGTTTTATTTTGAAATGCAGGTTGAGGACAGTCTGGAACTTTCCTTCCTGAGTGATGACGTCAAGCTGGACGTTTTCTTTTTCTACGCAGACGGAGACGTGGTGTGGAATGGAGGCACGCAGGCGAAGAGCGGCAAAAAGTTCAAGTTAATAAACCTTTAATGATATTGACGGTCAGATCAGCAGCAGTGAGGGGGCGTTAGGGGCCACATTAGAAAACTTTATTTATAATGACACTTAAAACAATAAAACACCTGAAAGATGTCAACAAAAAGGTGAGCTTGTTACAGAGTTTCTGTTTACTGCAGGTACATCTTCCCGCGGTTCTCGCTCTGCTGGGCGGAGCTTCTGGAGCTGAAAGTTCGTGTTCCCTGTGAAACACTCGATTACGTGACGGCGAACTACGGAGACACCTGGAGCATCCCGCTCAGGACCTGGGACTGGAAGACGTCACCGAGCAACGTGCAGGAAAATGGGGTGTGGCCTCCAGCCGAGTGGGCGGAGCTTATCCAAGTTTACTGACAGGAAATGACTGAAAATTAAATCAACACTGAAACTACAAATAAAGACAAAGTGAAAAGAACAAACAGGAAGAGCTCTGATTTTTTTAACGAGTGTGACGTCATCATGACATCATCATTATTAATCATCAGTACTGATGGCTGACTGCCTCCACCAGACTAATTTTGCTGTTAGCTTTCTTCACCTCTGCTCTGAGTGTCATGTTTAGAATCAAATGAAACGTCATCAAACATCAGCTGTTACGTCACCACACATTTAATATTTCCGGTCAGCTGCGCATCAGAGACCTCTCCACCAGACTCTGTTCATATTTTCGTCATTTTTACTCTGAATGGAACTCGACTGGTTCCGGTCCTCTCGTTCAGTTTGTCAGTGTTCAGAGTCTGGGAGGGTGACGTCACTCCGCCGCGACCTCTCGCTCCCGCTCCTTGTGGACCACGAGCCCCTTGCTGATCAGGTCCGGGATCTCCACGGCGAGCCACGGTCCGAGTCCCAGCGCCATCAGGTGCGCCAGGCCGAAGCGTGGCGCGTTCCGGGCCCAAAGCGGGGCGAAGTGGTCGGTCAGGCAGATCCTCCCTCCGCGGTACATCTTCGCAGTCTTCCCGTCCAGCTCCGGGACCGCCACCTCCGGCGCCGTGGCCGGGTACGTCACCGGGATGTCGAACTCCAGCCGGAACTCGTAGCGCAGCAGCTCGTGAATGAACCAGCAGGTGCCGGACCAGCGCGTGCCGTCTGTGTTGGACTCGAGGCGGAACCAGTCGTTGTCGGCCGCCTTGTTCTGCTCCACAAAGTGGATCAGCGCCTGGTACTCCTCCTTCAGCCGCTGCGGCCACAGCGCGCCGTCCCGCGGGCCCGCGTGCGTCTTCAGCAGCGGGATCTGTGACACGGCCCTGCGCGTGGCCTCGTCCGCCATTATGTCTCCAAACGGAAAGAAGTTTGTGTTCAAACCGGGTCCGAAGTGAAACTGTTCGGTTCGGGTCCACTCAGGTTGTCTTCAGCTCTCATCTGAGTCCTGACGTGGACTTCCGGTTTGACGCCGCACGGAAGCTGCTCCAGCATGAAGCACTTCCTGTAGGAGATTTTCAAAACAAGACTCCGACCTTTTTTTTTTTAGGATAGAATCCCTTTATGATCCCAGACTGGGATCTGCTGCCGTTACTGATTACTTTTCACTGATGATGTGATGATTGTGACGTCACATGTCTGGAGTTGTTTTTCAATAAAAACATTCAAACACAATTTTGTGTTCATGTCAGGTTGACGTGAATCGTCCAGAGAAGGATGAACACGCAGATTTGGTTTCATAATGGAGGACAGAAAACTAGAATATAACATAAATAACTTGGTTATACTCGCCAAATACTTTCTACACAAATGTAAATTCTCAAAAACTGACCCACGTTTCAACATTTTTTAAAAAGAACTGCACCTTTACTTTGATTCATTAAAACTTATGAAATCAAAGAAAGCCCTATTTCTGTATGACAGTTTATCAACTCAGTTTTATTTCTTTCTGCTGCTTACTTTCTGTTGTTGTTCTGTGTATATCCTATCCTTTTTGAATGTAAGAAATGCTACGCTCAGTTCTGAGAGCAACAAGTTTTGTAATTGCATTTGAATATGCTTATTTGTATTGTATTTTGCACTTTGCAATAATGATAATAACAATGATAAGGTTTACTGTAAAACGCGGTGTTCGGCAAGGTTGCCCAATATCTCCATATTTATTTTTGCTCGCTGCCCAGCTCTTATGTGATCACATCAAGTGTAGTAAACTGCAAGGTATCTTTATTGCTGATAGAACTGTCTTAATTAGTCAACTGGCAGATGACACAACCTTGTTTTTAAAGGACAGCTCTCAAGTACCTTTAGCTATAGATATCATAGAACAATTTACTAAAGCGTCTGGTCTTCGTTTAAATCTCAAAAAATGTGAACTATTAGCTATAAAAGACTGTTCTGTAGAGTCAATCTCCAATATTCCAATAAAGAACTCTGTTACTTATTTAGGTATCATTATTGAGAAAAATGATTCCCAAGATGTTATAATAACTTCACCCCAATAATTGATAAAACCAAAAAAAGATTTAATCAGTGGCTTTCACGTGACTTATCTTTAAGAGGTCGAATACTCCTTTTAAAAGCCAATATCAAGGTTAACATACGCTGCCTTGTCACTAGGAGTTGAGGGTCGTGTGTGTAAATCGATAGACAAGATTTTATTTGACTTTGTTTGGAAAAACCGAACTCACTATCTTAAAAAATCTGTGTTAATGAATGAATACAGTAAAGGCAGCCTTAATTTCTTGAACTTCACCTCCCTAAATTACACCTTCAAAATTAATTGGATTAAGCGTTACCTGAAGTATCAAACCTCCTTATGGAACTTTATTCCCCATTATGTTTTCTCTCCAGTTGGTGGGCTCCAGTTCTTGTTGCTCTGCACTTATAATGCTGACAAACTTCCCCTCAAACTCTCCTCATTCCATAAACAAATGCTGCTAGCATGGTGTTTAATTTACAAACACAATTTTACTTCCCATAGGTTCTTTATCTGGAACAATAAATATATCTTGTATAAAAACAAATCTATTTTCCTGCAACAATGGTTTGATAATAATATACTTCTACTGAGTCAGTTGTTTGACCAGCATGGGCGTCTTTACAGTTATGTTGAATTTATGCAACACTATGGAATCCCTGTTCCACCAAAGGATTTCTCTACTGTTTTCGATGCTGTGCCTTCAGGTATTATTTCCCTTTTTAAAAATCTTAATGTAAACAATAACTTGCCCATATCTCTAAACATTACTGAAACAACAATGGGGAAAGCTTGTTTCACGGGTAATAATAAAAATAAAAACAAGAATATTCGTCAATTATTTCAACAGGACATTGTGAGCTCACCCTCTGCTTTATCCTACTGGTCTACATTTGTCGGAAATATTAACTGGGAAAAAGTCTGGCTACTACCTCATAAGTTTTTTTTAACCAACAAAGTCAAAGAGATATCCTTTAAAATGCTTCAGAGATTTTACCCAACTAATCAGTATATACAAAGGCTTAAGAAGGACATCGATGTGAACTGTACCCACCGTGACTCTGTCAATGAAACCTTGGTTCATTTTGGCCCACACACCAGACAACTCTGGAGCAGACTGACACGCTTTATCAGTGATCATATTTACCCCCAGTGGAATTTATGCTGGAAAAATGTTTTGTTTGGCTGCACTGAATATGATGAAAGACTAAACTCCCAGTTTTACTTGATTGATTTGTTAATTATTTTATCTAAATTTTACATACACAAATCTAAATTTTCTGGTAAGAAGCCAAACTTCCTGGAATTGTCTGCGTATGTTGGTCAATATATCTCCTCTCTCTGTGACTGTGAACATAACAAAGCTGTTAAAACGTTTGATCTCTGTAAGCTTTACAAAATATTTATTGAAGGTTTCTTTTCTTTCCTATATTGCTGTCAACCCCTGGCGTGTTTATGATTCTTTGTGTATTAATGTTGTATACACTCATTCATCTTAAATGTATTCAATCGTGTGTATACTGTTGTTGTCAATAAAATGTTTAAATAAATTAAAAAAAAAAGTACCTGGAGAGCAACTGCTCAGCTGCTCTGCAGCCGCCTCGCTCCCGCGATAACTTAAGAGCAGAAACCATCCAGGTCATCATGGACACATTTTAACCAGCATGCATCACGATTTAGGCAGCGCTGCGCAGCCTAAATCGTGATGCATGCTGGTTAATGGTGGCTGCAGAGCAGGTGAGCAGTTATTTCTTTTTTTTTCTTTTTTTTTATTGTGGTTGACAGACAAGATATAAACATACGGAGTGAGGGTGTTACAGATGAGAATGGGGTGACGTCTGCTCTCCAGGTGCTGCGCGAGGTGTGTGTGTGTGTGTGTGTGTGTGTGTGTGTGTGTGACAGACCGGCAGGTGGCGCCACTTCACCTTCACGCTGTTTGTAAAGTAGCAGCAGAAGAAGAAGAAGCGACAACAACAGCCTCAGCGGCCATTTTCCTCGTCCAGCTGCCTTCAGGCTGATGTTTTCTGATTATTTCGTGTTTGAATTAAACAAAATACGGTTTTACCTGTAGTTACCTGAGCGCGAGACAGGAGCACGTCACAGCTGCTGTGATGGCGGCCGACCGGCGCGAGGACAAAGGTGAGGCAGAGCGAGCTGCTTTGTTAGCAGCAGTTAGCTGTTAGCATTAGCATGTGTGCTATTTTTGTTCTGCGAAGTACTCGTTGTTTCAGCTGCGGATCGATCATCTTCGGCTCATCGATACGTTATTAATAAGTGTGTTAGTCAGCGAGTGACTCGTTCACAGGTGAGTCACCGACCTGCAGCAGCTGTGACGTGTTTTCTCTTTCATTCATCATGGCGGCTAACGCTCACTAATCGATCCGTCTATCAAGCTCTTCTTATTGGAATTGATTATGTCTCTATAGCTACACATCGATAAGGTGTCGTCGTTCAGTATCTCAGTCATCAGACATCAACATTAAGTGTTTTATTCATTCATTAATATCAAGTTAGCATGTGTTCTGATAATATGGCGATGAGAGCTGATCAGCTCATCGATCACATGGTCCAATATGATACTCATGAAGAGAGCTGCAGTTTATGGATCAATGTGGAATGTGTGACAACGTGATCAGTTTTATAATAAGTGATTAATGGATCACATCAGTATATTAATTTTGAAATTAGAAAGTGATTGAATGTGTCCGGAACATCGATCACAACATGCGATCATTTAAAGAGTTGTTGCTGAATGTTCACAGTTTCCACTGTGTGAACCACATGTTGGTTCTGTGTTGGTTCTGTGAGTATTATTGTCATTCTGTCGCCAACACTGGGTTTGCATTGGATCCGTCAGTGCAGTGCAACTCAGGTTTCCCTTTAATGCGGATGTGTTTTGGCTGCAGGTGTAAATGAGCTCTGCAGTCCTGCTGCACACCAACATGTTGGCATGCTAACACGACGCCTCACAGAGCTGCTAGCATCACAGTAGACTTTATGTTCCCGGTTTGATTTCCTGGTTCGTGACGTCCTCCTTGACTTGTTGAGTGTGAACAGTTTGTTGTTGTGGTTTCAGACGGTGAGCTGAACGTTCTTGAAGATCTTCTGACTGAAGCTCCGGATCAAGACGACGAGCTGTACAACCCCGAGACAGAGCGAGACGTCAGTGACAAGAAAGGTACAATACAGATACTATAGATTCTACTACTGATGCTCACAGTAAGTCATCTGTACTTGGGTGAGATGTTTAACCTGCTCTGTTTATCAGGAACAAAGAGGAAGAGTGAGCGTTCTGACAGCCAGGACCTAAAGAGACTCCGCCCCTCGTCGTGCCATGTCCCCTCCAGGTCCTCCTCCACCAATAAGAGAGCTCCAGGTCCACCTCTCTCATCCTCCTCCTCGAAGAAGGTGGCATCCAGCCCCCGCGGACGCCACGCTGCCGCCGCCACCACCAGCAGCTACCGGCACGAATACTACGAGGAGCGAAAGGGGCGGCGAGGAGCTCGAGAACCAGCGAGAAGCCGTGTAGGAGATGAAGTACGACGCAGAGAGTCTCAGAGAGGCCTGGAGGGTCTCAGCCAGGTATTCATCGTACTATTACTACTTAATAACACTAATGATGATAGTTCTCACCATGCCTAGAGTGACTGAACACTAACTTTATAGTGACGTCGAATAAAAACTACTGTACAGCCAATCAGCTTCCAGTTTAATAGCCAAATATATTTATTTTGTGTTTGCATTCAGAAGCTGCGACGTGACGAACGGCGAGTAAGCCCCTCCCCCCATGAGGATGAGAACCAATCAGAGGAGGAGGCAGCAGCAGAGTATGGTTCAGAACCGGGGTCACGAAGCTCCTCCCCAACAGCCTCCCATGTCGAGGAAGAGGAGGAGGAGGATCAAGAGGAGGAAGAGGAGGAGGAGGAGGAAGAAGAAGAAGAGGATGGCATGGAGGAAGAAGAAGAGGAGGAAGAGGAGGAAGGAGAGAAGGAGGACGAAGAGGAGGAAGATGAGGAGTATGAGCGTCGTGGCGGTGAAGGGAATGACTACGACACTCGCAGCGAGGCCGGCGACTCACGCTCCGCCTCCTCTGTCAGTTTCTCTGATGACGGCGAATCTGTGCACTCAGGCTCCGCCTCCGAGGCCTCAGGTAACCATGACAACAGTTTTTTTAATTCTGACCCACTCCAAAACCTACTGGGTACTTCAACTTCTGTCTTCCAGTTAGTTTGAGAAGTACAAACACAGAACACAGACGTCTGTAGCTGTGAGTTAATACTGTGCTCTTATTCTGAAAGGTTCAGAGAAGAAGCGGGAGAAGCTGTCGTCGTCGGTCCGAGCGGTTCGCAAAGGGATGGAGAGTAAGGCGCTTAATATTATATACTAACGGGCTGTGATCAAGGAGACATGTCGTTTTAGGTCCTGCTGTCCAGTCCGAGACATTAATTACATTAATTATTAGTGAGGTAGTCAGATTACTGCTAGTTTAATGTAAAGTAATCAGATTACAGTCACTTCCTGTGTTTTCAGATATGTTGAACTTTGTTGTCCCTGCAGGAAAGTTTGTGATCTGTCAGGATCCGAGCAGTAAGCTGCGATACATCCTGCGAGAGGCTCGATTCTTCCTCATCAAGAGCAACAACCACGAGAACGTCTCGCTGGCTAAAGCGAAGGTGAGCTCGTGTGTTAGGTTGTTGTTTGTTGTTGTTGTCGTGTTGATGTCCGGTCTAATGAGAAGCTCTCTGTGTGACGCTCAGGGTGTTTGGTCCACGCTGCCCGTCAACGAGAAGAAGCTGAACGCAGCTTTTCGCTCAGCTCGGAGCGTCGTCCTCGTCTTCTCCGTCAGGGAGAGCGGCAAATTCCAAGGTCATTATCACACGCTGCTCGTTAGCCCTTCCTCCGCTTCTTCTTCCAAATCTTCCAAAGATTTTAATTCATCAGCCTTTTTCACCTTGTCTGCTTTGTCTTCAGGTTTCGCTCGTTTGGCTTCAGAGTCTCATCACGGCGGATCACCAATCCACTGGGTTCTTCCTGCCGGCATGAACGCCAAGATGCTGGGCGGAGTCTTCAAGATCGACTGGCTCTGCCGGTAAACATGAGTGTGTGTGTGTGTGTGTGTGTGTGTGTGTGTGTGTGTGTGTGTGTGTGTGTGTGTGTGTGTGTGTGTGTGTGTGTGTGTGTGATCGTTACTGCCACACGTCTGGCCCAAATCTAACAACAGGACTACAAACCTATTCAACAGCCATGTCTTTGGTTTCATTGTGGTTCTTCAGCTGGATTCAGAATCCTCTTTGGACCGAATGGAGCTGTGCTGTCTCCAGAGCTAGCATTAGCCTGTCTGCCCTGCTAGCTTCACGTTACTGAATGAACCCTTGAGTCCTTCGCCCTCACACTGTCTCCACCCGGCCAACATGGCTGTGATGTGTGTCTGCGAGACATTGAGCCTCTCCTCAGCTCAGACTGTCTGCAGACCGACACTGGTTAACAGTCTAAAAGCTTCTTGGCGTCCCTGGTCACTTCTTACTCTTCATAAATGTAAATGTTCTGCAGGTTTTCACACGGATTATGTTTTTCTAGGAGAGAGCTTCCGTTCACTAAGACGGCTCACCTGTCCAACCCCTGGAACGAACACAAGCCCGTCAAAATCGGACGTGACGGACAGGTGAGCTCGCTTCATTTCTTCTTCTTCTTCTGTTGTTTATTTTAGTTGCATTAAACTTTTTTTTTTTTGTTCAATATCTTTCAGGAGATCCAACCGGACATCGGCGCTCAGCTCTGTGCCCTGTTCCCATTGGACGAGAGTGTGGATATCCACCAGGTGGCTCGTCGTGTTCGTCACAAGCGTCGGACGCCGTCAGAGCCCCGGCCTCGGGGTCGACCGCCACAACGCGAGCCGGGAAGGTTAGCCAATCACCAAGCTACTCCTCCCGCTTCCTGTTCTTCTTCTACTGCTGCAACCACGGCGCCACCCGTTGCCGGACGACGGAGACGGCCGCTGCCTTTAGCCGGCGGCTAGCTTTTGGTGGCTAGCGTTGCCGGTTCTCTGGTTGTTGTTGTTGTTTTCCAGTCTGGAGTTTTCCACCGGAGTGACGCCTCGTCCGCGTCTTAAAGAGTCAGGCAGGAAATCAAAGATCCTCGTTAACGAGTGTCGAAGTCTCAGAATAATTCTCAGTGTAAATTAATTGTTTGAAATTTAAATAAGAAACGAGGTCATTTGTCTTTTACATAAATTTGGTATATTTTTTAGTTGTTAAACTTCAGATGAGATTTCAGAAATAGAATTTTCAAAATTTTGTTGTTTCTAAATTTCTGCTCTGAAGCTGTTCTTCCTCTGCAGGAGCTTCGTACTTCAGGAGTCTAAAAATCAAAATGTTTAGCTGGACTGTGGCTGACCCTTTCAGAATAAAAGCAGAAAGGACAAGCGTCACTGGCCGGACTGATGGAGGAGGGGGTGGGCGAGGGGCGAGCGAGGTAGAACTAAAGCAGAGAGAGAGAGAGAGAGAGAGAGCTGCCAGCGAACTGTTTCTGTCTCTTTGAAGAGGTTGGGCAGGTGGGGGGGTGGCCTCTGGACTATATCCAATGAGAGGGTGTGGTGTGTCAGGGGCGTGGCCTCTGGACTATATCCAATGAGCAGGTGTGGTGTGTCCGAGGGGGCGGGGCTTCTCCACCTGTTCAAACAAGGTAAATTACAGAATTAGAGGAAAAGATGGACTCGATTAAAAAAAAAAAGAAATCCGCTCGGACTGAAAAAATGATGACCTCCCTCCTCCCCCCCTCCCCCCTCCCCCCTCCATGAAAGGACAGTT
The DNA here is from genome assembly GCA_963678695.2 of Diplodus puntazzo. Taxonomy (NCBI): domain Eukaryota; kingdom Metazoa; phylum Chordata; class Actinopteri; order Spariformes; family Sparidae; genus Diplodus; species Diplodus puntazzo. Next base: position 29,188,147 of record OZ023173.1, read on the forward strand.
AAATAATCCTCCACCCTCCCCAACACACACACACACACTGAGTCAGGACTGAGCTCATTGTTAACCACAAACTGCTGATGTTAATTGGTGTGTGTGTGTTTGTGAACTGAATATAAAGTGTGTGTAGGAGGAGGAGGGGAAATAAAAATAGAAGCATCCAGAACGACGGAGCAACAGAAAGGTTTCTGTTTAAAGGACTGGTGCTGGTCTGGAGGGGGCGGGGCTGGGCCGGAGGGGGCGGGCTTTGTGTAATGATTGACAGGACTGCACCATCATCATCATCATCATCACCTCCCTCCACCCTTTCAAAATAAGAGGGTTTGTTTTAAAAAAGCCTTTATATGGACTGATGAGGAGAAAAACTGTTTTTATAATCAAAAGTGTTGTTGACACATTCAAACAAGCCCCTCCCACATTTGCAAGACCGGTATGTTGTCCCTTTAAGAGACTTCTTCTTCTTTGTTTGTTGTTTTATTGTTGTGTGTGTGAAGCAAACATTTGTCAAAATGATGTCACAGATGAGTCAGAACACAAGTTACATACATATGGACCAGAACAGAACCTCCCTCAGAGCCTCGGGACGGACCACCAAGACCACCACAGAGACAAAGACAGCAAGTGTAGTATCAACAGAGGAGGACCAGGGGACGGCTGGAGGACCAGGGGATGGGTGGGGGACCAGCAGGCAGGTGCAAGACCAGTAGGCAGGACCAGTGGGCAGGTGGAAGACCAGTAGGCAGGACCAGTGGGCAGGTGGAAGACCAGTAGGCAGGTGGGGGGCCAGCAGGCAGGTGGAAGACCAGTAGGCAGGTGGGGGACCAGCAGGCAGGTGGAAGACCAGTAGGCAGGACCAGTGGGCAGGTGGAAGACCAGTAGGCAGGTGCAGGACCAGTAGGCAGGACCAGTGGGCAGGTGGAGGACCAGTAGGCAGGTGCAGGACCAGTAGGCAGGTGGGGGGCCAGCAGGCAGGACCAGTGGGCAGGTGGAAGACCAGTAGGCAGGTGCAGGACCAGTAGGCAGGACCAGTGGGCAGGTGGAGGACCAGGGGACGGGTGGAGGACCAGTAGGCAGGTGGAGGACCAGTAGGCAGGTGGAGGACCAGTAGCAGGTATAAAACACATGTTCCTGTGCAGTGTGAGACAGGTGTGTAGCTGACTGCAGGTGTTTGTTTGGAGCTAATGTTAAATGTAAACACACCTGGTCTCACCTGTGATGACAGCTAGATGACTCAGAACCTTCATCTTGTATTAGTCGTTGTAAAAACACACCTGATGACCTGATTTTGGGGAGTTTTCTTCTTCTTCTGTTTGAGTTTGACCTGAGTGAGTCCACCAGTGTGTATTAATGTGTGTGAGTGTGTACTGTGTGTATGTGTTTGTCTTACTGATTGACTTGTCTACGTAGGCGTCGCCCTGAAGAGTACGACCTTCACGGCAGGAAGCGACCGCGAGCCGACGGTCCGCCTGACTTCAACCAGCGAGCAGGTCGTTAATCTGAAACCGCCAGTCTGCAGTTTATTTTAATGTCTGATGATAAATGAGACCTCGTTATGTGTTGATGTAAACACAGCTGACCTCTGTGTAATCACACTCTTACTGTAAATGTTCAGCACTTTTATTTTGAAATCAACACTTGAGTTAAAATATTATTTTACATTTTTTTCTGACGTTATTTTCAGTTTTTCTACCTTGAGCTGTTTTTGATCTGAAGATCTGAACATTTAAATGTGACTCAGTGTTCTGACCTGTTCGTGCTGCTCAGCTCAGAATCTGTTCACATTTAACACAAGAGTTTAATTTGTTTTCAGGGTTCATCCAGGACCTTCGGAACCAGCCGGTGGACAGGTGAGAAACACTTTGTCACTCACCTGGAACAGGTCAAAAGAAGTAGGCGGGGCCACAGCAGTATTCACCAGTAAAATGTGACCAACACTGCAACAACCTTTTGAAAATCATATAATTATCTACGTTCAGACTGAGTTTTTATTATTGATTATTATATTTACATGTTTTTATTATTAAAAAATGACAAAAGCTTTAATGATAAAATTATTCTAATGTAATTTTTTTGTTTTCAGACGGTTCTCCAGCGTAAGACGAGACGTGTTTCTCAACGGGGTGAGTTGCTAGCATGTTAGCCTAGCTTCATCTTAACATGTTAAGTGTGTGTGTGGTCAGGTGAGTGTATTCGTGTGTGTGTGAGATCAGGTGCTCACCTGTGCTTCCTGTTTCAGTCTTATAACGACTACATGAGGGACTACCACCACAGCGTTGGTCCTCCGGCTCCGTGGCAGACTCTGGTGAGACTCTGTCATTAATCCTGTTCACTCATCGATCAGGTTATTGACAACAACTCATATGATGTCATGCACTTGTCCTCAGGCGGCGTACCCCGGCGTGGAGCAACCGCCCCCACATCACCCCCCCTACTACCATCACAGCCATCCCCCGCCCCCCCCTCACCAGGCCTACCATCACCACCACCACCCCCCTCTACCGCCACATGAGGCTCCGCCCCCCCGCTTTAGAGACAAACAGCGAGCGCCGCAACATCGCGCTTTTACCTCCAGCCCAGTGAGTCTCTGGTTTCTACTGAGATACTACTGACTACAGTGACCTCATGTCTCTGACTTCCTGTCTCTTTGATAGATTAGTGATGAGACCTGATGTTTGCTTCTGAAGGATCAATAGTCTTATTGATCTTTTTTGTTTGTTTGTTTCCCCAACATGCAGCATGACTACGACATGCGTGTGGACGACTTCCTGCGGCGTACGCAGGCGGTAGTGAGCAGTCGGCGTGAGCGTGAACGGCAGCGTGAACGCGACCGTGGTGGACCACGCCGCGAGAGAGAGAGGGAGCGAGCGAGGGACAGAGACAGAGAGAGAGAGAGGGACAAGGAGAGGGGGCGGTACCGAAGGTGATCTGGTGACATCGTATCCTGTCAGCCTATAGAGGCTTTTATTGTGACAGTCAGCTGTGGTTTGGACGGTTTCCTGTTTTTGTTTTTTTTGGTTGATTATGAATAAAAATTTAAACAAGCTTCATGATGACATCATCAGTTTTTATGTGAATTAAAACAAAATGTGGTTTTTGGTGAGTTTGATCCAAACTTTCATTTTGATGATCCTGTGGTAAAAGGGAAGTGACATCACAGGTAAAGGTGTTAAAACAGAAAATGTAACTTCATTTTTTACAGTGTAATCTCTCCTTAGCATTCATTTCCCACAATCCTCTCTGTGGGTAGCCAACATGAGGGGCGTGGCCTCTGAAAGGTCACGTGATGATGATCAGCAGGACATTTATTTCATTTTTCTCCAATCATTGCTTATTTTATTGTGAAAGGTTCAGTCTCCAGATTTTATTTTAAACATTTTTAGATGATTTTTGTGAAATAAAAACCAGCTTTGTTTATTTATTTCTCTTTTCAGTTTTATTTTGTATTCCCTTCCTGTACAGACTCTATTAAAACATTTACAGAGTCTCGTTTATGTTTTCACTCTTTGACTCCTGCTGCCATTTTTTAATACATCGAAATTTTGCTTCCTGTAAAACTCAAATGTTGTTTTTTGTTTTTCTGCTTCTGACTGATCGGTTGTTACCGTGGTGACCAAAAGTCCAGCTGATCAGCTTTATTGTGCGATTGATCTGATCTGTCTTTGAAAATGTTTGAAAACATTATTTTCCTGTTTCTGATCAGAGGGGGCAGAGCTTCTGTTTGTTTTTGTACAAAATAAAAATAACCTGAAATCAGCTTATTTGGGTTTTTGTGTGAAAATAAAGTTACTGAGAATACATCTATTGTAATCTGATTACCTTCAAAAGTACTCAGACCTCTGCCATAGAGATTAGATTGGACAGGAGCAGCTGTGTGACGACACTGATCCGATTTTGTTTACTTTAATAACCACAGACAAAATACTGTTTACTTCTGACTTCCTGTTTGCTCTGCTGCTCTTCTTCTGTCCCGGGGTGGAGACGCCTGCTGCTGACGGACGACAGTGACGCTGTCATGAAGGATCTGAAGTATTCCATTATGAATATTAATTCATCAAACTCTTCCCATCTTCAGTCGTTCTTCTGTCTTCGTCGCCGGCTGCTGCGTCGCAGGAAGAAGCGGATGCCGCCCCAGACAATGGTGGTGGCGGTCAGCATGGCGCCCAGCAGGGCGGCGCCAGTGTCCAAGCTGTAATACTGGAACCAGGTCAGGTCATGTGACGCCAGCCGCAGGTGTCGTGCTCCACCGTGTCGCATCACAAACTCCACCCAGAAGACAGCGGCGCTCAGTGGCGCCACCGGCTGGTCACGATGAAGCACTGACAGCCGCTCCATGCTGGACTTGTAGCTGAGCATCATGGGAGAAAAAACAGGTCATATTGATGTTTTATTGTTGTTAACGCACTTTTATTGTGAAAGGGCCCAGGGAATGACAGGAATTTTTATTCAACAAGTTTGACTGTTTAGAAATATTCAAGCTAAAAAAAAAAAAGAGAGAGAGACATTCAAGCTAAAGCTTCCTGTGACATCACTCTCACCTCGGCTCATTGATGACGGTGAGCAGCGCCTCCGTCAGCTCATCGGAGGTCAGACGGTTGAAGTCGAGGACGATGGCCGCGCCGCGGCGACTCAGACGGGCGAGATTATCGGGCTGGTCCCCAAACAGTGGGATTCCGACTAGCGGCACACCGTGATACACGGCCTCATACAGACCGTTGGTGCCGCCGTGCGTCACAAACGCTTTTGTCTTTGGGTGACCTGAGCAGGAGGAAACATTGGGCTTTTATTGTGAAAGGACTGTTAAACCAGAAGAATCAAATCCTGCTCCACCTCCTGCTGCCTCCGCTCCTCTGGCGCCAACCTGTCTTCAACAGTCAGGACCGAGCACTGGACCTGACAGTCTTCCACCGCTGGCCACGCCCCCTGAACACTCCCCTACTGCATCAGAGACACACCCACCCAAAGCCACCCAGCACCACCTGACCTCACCCTCTCCTTTAATGACATCATCACGTCAACTGTCTTTATCATTCCTGTGTGTGTGTGTGTGTATGTGTGTGTGTGTGTGTGTGTACCCAACAGGTCGTTCTGAGGGATCCAATCAGAGAGCTTGGTGTTTGCTGACAGCATTGTGGGCGTGTCTCCGCTGAACCTCCAGATCACCTGAACACAATCATTCAAATCAAAGATCTTTACATCATCAGGCGCTTTTGAACATGAACGATAAACAGCTGTTAGTGGTAACCAGGACGACACATAAATAAATGTTATTTTCCATCTTCGGTGATGAATGTGAACAGGTGAATTTTCAGTGTGTTTATTATTCATCATTGTTGTTTACGTTGTTTGTTGTTATTTATGATGATTTGTTGTTGTTATGATGGAGGTGGATGTTTAACTTGTCTGTGTCCCAGAACACGTAAATCTGAGTGGGCGGAGCTTCTGACCTTCTGCGAAATTCGCCCAAAGGCGGTGGCGATGACATCAGCCCGCTCCGCCGTTACGTTGGTTACCATGGAGCCGAAGGAAACTACCACCACACCGGCGTCAGCCGAGCTCTGCACGAAGGCCTCCAAGTCCTGGAGGAAATGACATCATCATTAAGTCATCATCAGCAAGTTCTGTATATCTATGAAATTTCAAAATACAACTTCCTGTCAGTCAACTCGTGCCTCTGGCAGCTGATTGGCTGGTTTGCAGTGCAGACCGCCCACGTATTTGAAGTTGGGCGGCGTCGGCCGCGGCGTCTCCAAGTCCCAGAAGGTCCTGATGAGCCAGATGTCAGCGTTCCGCAGAGTGGAGCAGGCGCTGCTGGGACTTCCTGTCCACACAGGAAACAGCACCATCTTGTTTTTATTCTGAAGAGACAGTCAGGAAACTCTGACATCACTCATTTATTGTTTTCTTAAAGAGACAGACAGACAGACAGGCTGTGTCTCAATTCAGGGGCAGCATCCTTCAAGGACTCATCCTTCGCCGCCCTGCAGGCCGCGTCAGCTGTTGTTAAATGGGACAGTCTCGCCTTCGGAGTAGCTATTTCTGCAGCCTAGGTCCGCGAAAGTGACAAGAAGAGTAAAGATTGACTGTCAGATCTGTTCGAGCTTCAGGAATTTCCGATTTCCTTTTTAATCCTCCTGCTTGTGGAGGACGAGGAGAAGCGGCTGGTTTATCTCCGGCTGAGAGGACCGTGGAGAGGTGAACCTGTTATTGATCCCACAGTAATGTTATCAATATTATCATTATTAGCTAGCTGACAGTTTGTAGTCATTAACATACCGATACATTACGTTAATGCTGACATATAAACTGCTGATCGCCACATATGGTTTTATTATGATTTTAAAGGCATTATTGCAATTAAAAGTGTTTGGTAGATAGTTTTGTTTGTTGTAATTTATTATTATTATTATTATTATTATTATTATTATTATTATTATTATATTATTGTTATTATTATAATCATTAATATTGTGAAATTATAATTCTTGCCTCTTTCCTAAAACATTCTCAGTGACCTGGCAGCCATCTGAGTCAGAACTGCAGACCCAGTTGATGGACGATGTGGTGGACAGAGGAGACTGGACCCCCAAACACCCTGAGTACCGACCCAGATGAAGTCCCACTCACACCATCCAGCCCAGCAGCACTGCAGGGACTCCTGCTCAGCCTGTTACTGTCCATCATCTGTAACTGTTTTAACATTGTTTTTAATAATAACTGTTTTTGTTAATAGTTAATAATAATCTGTAAATAGTTCTTTATGCAGAGGTAGCCGACGTCACTGAGGTAGTCTGGAAGCTCCTCAGTGGCAAAGCACCGGGGGTCGATGAGATCCGCCCTGAGTACCTCAAGTCTCTGGATGTTGTGGGGCTGTCTTGGTTGACACGTCTCTGCAGCATCGCGTGGCAGTCGGGAACAGTGCCTCTGGACTGGCAGACCGGGGTGGTGGTCCCCCTATTCAAAAAGGGTGACCGGAGGGTGTGTTCCAACTATCGGGGGATCACACTCCTCAGCCTCCCTGGGAAAGTCTACTCCTAGAGAGGAGAATTCAGCCGATAGTCGAACCTCAGATTCAGGAGGAACAATGCGGTTTTCGTCCTGGCCGCGGAACACTGGACCAGCTCTATACCCTCCGCAGGGTGCTCGAGGGTTCATGGGAGTTTGCCCAACCAGTCCACATCTGTTTTGTGGATTTGGAGAAAGCATTCGACCGTGTCCCTCGTGGCATTCTGTGGGAGGTGCTCCGGGAGTACGGGGTCGGAGGCCCTCTGTTAAGGGCTGTACGGTCCCTGTACGACCGGAGCAGGAGCTTGGTTCGCATTGCCAGCAGTAAGTCAGACCTGTTCCCAGTGCATGTTGGACTCACTGTTCATTATTTTTATGGACAGAGTAACCCTAACCCTAACCAGCCAGGGGCCGAAGGGGATCTGGTTCGGGAGCCACTGGATCTCATCTCTGCTTTTTGCGGATGATGTGGTCTTGTTGGCTCCTTCGAGCCAGGACCTCCAGCATGTCCTGGGGCGGTTTGCAGCCGAGTGTGAAGCGGCTGGGATGAGAATCAGCACCTCCAAATCCGAGGCCATGGTTCTCGACCGGAAAAAGGTGGCTTGCTCCCTCCAGCTTGGGGGAGAGTTCCTGCCTCAAGTGGAGGAGTTTCAGGTATCTTGGGGTCTTGTTCCCGAGTGAGGGAAGGATGGAGCGTGAGATTGACAGGCGGATCGGTGCAGCGGCCGCAGTAATGCGGTCGTTGTATCGGTCTGTCGTGGTGAAGAGAGAGCTGAGCCGAAAGGCGAAGCTCTCGATTTTACCGGTCAATCTACGTTCCTACCCTCACCTATGGCCATGAACTTTGGGTCATGACCGAAAGAATAAGATCCCGGATACAAGCGGCCGAAATGAGTTTCCTCCGCAGGGTGGCAGGGCGCTCCCTCAGAGATAGGGTGAAGAGCTCTGTCACCCGGGAGGAGCTCGGAGTAGAGCCGCTGCTCCTCCACATCGAGAGGAGCCCGTTTGAAAGTGAAGGATTTTAGGGCTTTACTTCAAAAGGAATCAAACTGAACAACGTATTTTAACTGATATTTTGAGGTTTTATCTGACGTTGGATGTTCTAATGAGTAAAAACCGAGTATAGATCCAATACTTACATTTAAGTGTGAGATCTGCGCCACTTCAGGTCGCCATTATTTATTTATTTATTTATTCTTTTGGGCCGCGCAAAGAATCCTGGGATACGTGAGGCTGCGAAGGATCGCAGTGGTGCGTCCTCCAGGAAGAGCGAAAAGAAGGAGGAGCTTCAAACCTCGACGGACTTCAAATGTTCCTCAGAAGGATGCAGACACGCACACACACACACACACACACACACACACACACACACACACAGGTGATCTACCTGACACCTGTTAAAGATCATTTCTTTGGAAAAGTAGAAGACTCCGTACAGATTGTTTGGTCAATAGACGGTGTTGTGACAGTCAACAGTAGTTTGTGTGTCTGTAACTCGGCCCCGCCCTCTGACCTTTGACCTCGCTGTAGTACTGATCCAGCGTCAGCCTCCAGAACACCTCCGACATCACTGACAGCCACACGTACGTCACGGCGCTGATCAGCCGCTCCACAAACGTCATGTGGTCGCCATACGGCAACGGAGCCGGTGGGACGTAGGACGGCGGCGCCGGCGCGTGGCCGCAGTGGCGCTCCAAGACCCCGCCCAGTGAGAAGCGCAGGGAGATGATGAGGGGCACGCCGAGCACGTCGGCCACCAGGTCACCGCACATCACCATCGGGTCCAGCAGGACGGCGTCGAATGCAGCGTCCCGCAGCGTCACCATCAGCTGCTCGTTCTTCAACATGGAGTCACACTGCTGCATCCCGAGGCCGACAGACCGTCTCAGCCAATCACGAGCCTTCAGGAACTTGGTGAGATGAGACGAGACGTGAGACTCGTACATGGAGAAGTGGACTAACTCCTCCGTGAGGCTGTGAAGCTCCGCCCGACTGAACGGGACCTGGAAATGAAAACAAACACACATCTCCTCAATTTTAAATGGCAGCAAAGGTCTTTGAATGTTTTTGAAATTTCTTGAAAGTCATTGAAAGTTTTTGAAAGTCTTTGAAAGTCTTTGAACATTTTGAAAGTCTTTGAAAGTCTTTGACCTTTTTGAAAGTCTTTGAAAGTCTTTGAAACTTAACCCTCGTCTGAAGCGGACGTCACCTTGAAAACCAGGAAGTTAAACTTGGCGGCATCTCGGCTGTTGTTGTAGTCGACTGACGGCGAGGCGTCGGAGACCAACACGCTGACGGAGTGGTTCCTCCTCACCAGCTCCTCCATGATGTTCCGCATGTTCAACCAATGGCTGTACTCGCCTGGAAAAACCAGAACGTGGCCGCCATCAACTGGAGCGTGAAGATGGAGGAGGAAGAATGAGGGAAGAAGAAGAAGAAGACGAAGACGAGGAGGAGGAGAGCAAACCTTCATCTCGCTCAGACAACACCTCACACTGACTGTGCAGCTGATCAGAGGTCAGTCAGATAAGAGCTGCACTCTGATTGGACAGTGACTTCACTTTCGAGTATGACACTCGGCTCACTTCCTGCTGAGTCCTCTGAAGTGACGTCACTGACGAAACTGTCAGTGAACCAATCAGCTGCTGCTTCACTGCTTACCGTTTCAAAACAAACCCCGCCCTCCTCACGCGACGAACCGTCCAATCATGTTGATCCGCTGCAGTGAATTCTGGGTGTTCTCTGTTGGAGATGAGCAGCATACAGCGTTAGAAACACAAACAGTGTTTAAACATCGCGCCTTGAACACTCAGCTCAGAGGCCTCGGCCCAGCAGTTTACCACCTGGAGACGCGTCATAGGTCCAAGAAGAGGAACTTCTCCGACCTTGGAATTGAGACCATAACATCGCAGGTACAATTAAACAAAGTAGTTTTATTAGGAAGCTTAAGAAGTGGCTTCAAATGAAGTCTGAAGAATGCTGCACGGAAGGAAATCACTGCTGCGGTCAACAGCTGAGGTTTGGATATTTACAGGCGACATCCATGTAGATATTACATATCATCAATTATATCGCAATTTGTATTTAGGTCAAGAAAAAATGGTCAGACCTCAAACTCGCCACCAAAAAGCGAGTTGTGGTCCTCAGGCTCGGTACCAGCTGGACCCGGCCTTGCACTGACCCAGACTAGGAGCGGGTGGCCGCGCTGATCCGGTCGGCTTCAGTTTCGGACATAAGCGGCGGACGAGACACAGACGCACCACCGGAGTCTGATCCGGATCATGGTAAACATTTAATAGCCTACTAATATTTATTGTACGGGTTCTGGTGCTGGAAATCCCTGAATGCCTGATGCATTTTGACTGTTTAGGCTAAATCTAAATTAACCACCGCTGCTGGAAACACTTAATGCACCTTAAAGTGTTTGTGTTTGACTTGGGAAAAGGTGTAGGAGCCATGTTTGTAGTTTAAATAATTACAGTCATAAACAGTCAAAGTTTATGTCTTTATTTAAATGATGTTTCAGATCATTCGGAACCAGGCGAGAGTCGTGTTCCGGCCTAGGCTGTAGGAACCGGCCTGGAGCCGGTCATCTGCCAGCTGTGCGTGCGGCCGTGCAGGCTCCACCAGCCTGGACTCTGACGGCAGAGGTCCTGGAAAAACAAACCCGGTGTGTCGGTGCATGGCGGAGATAGATCGCTCACTGATGGCAGTAAACGACACTTTAAAAGAAAAACGAAAACCTGGAACGTGCGTCACATGAATAAAATGTTTGACTAAACGCTGAGCATTGTCTGTTTCCTTGTATTGAACAGTTGCCAAACATAAAAGTATTTAACAGTTCACATTTCAGAAGCGGTGAATGAGGTCCTGCCTCCGCGTAAAGCCTCCGGTGGGGGCTGCGCTCTCTGGGTTCATCTGCTGCACCGGGACATCAAATGGCACCCTGTTCTCTGTTCTCCTGCGCAATATGCGCAGAACCCCGCAGGCGGAAAGGATGCTGAACTTTCTCTGGCATGTACAACAGGGTCCCCCCGCGGATCAGAGCCACCGGCCCTGAAGCAACCCGACGCAGCCTCCACCGCGGCCGCGCTGGTTGAACCTGCGCTCCTGCTCTGCTGCAGGGTTTGCCAGTGGAGTATTCAGGTATTCCTTGAGGAGATAACTATTGGCACCTAGCACATGAGTCACACCAAAATGTTAGTAATTTGATTACTTACGTAGTCAGGCTACACCGAGGAGGTGACTCCGGCCCGGCAGTGCGCCCTCCTGCAGCCGGGCCACCGCGTGAAGGAGAGAGAGCCTGGCATCACAAGTGACCTGAACGTTTATGGGGAGACAGTTTTTACGATTGATGAATGCGTAATCATTCATGGATGGTGGCTTCAGACGCACATGGCTACAATCAACCAATCACATAGGAAACCCAGCAATCTCACAACATTCTGTCTTAATCACAGTTTGCTGAGCATCATTGTAAAGAAATTGAATGTATTGACAAGAAAGGGACTTGATAGCCGCCAACACCGCTGGCATCGTTCTGCTAATGGTTGGCTGTGACACACCAAACTAGAGTTCTCAAAGGGGCGGGTTGCGTGACGTATACTCGCGCCTATAGCCTGGCTGGAGAAGATGGAATTGGCTAAAAGTAAACTTGCCACAGGTGAATTCACCCTTGCTTTTCGAGGAGTGCAGGGGGAAATCGTCTGTTTCTGTCTCTGAATATATTTTCCCACTGGTGGAAGCGCGGTGTCTTCTGCTGCTGCTGACGGTGAAGCAGCACCTGTCTCCTGGCTCGCGTCACCTTTCCGTCTGCTGTCAGTCTGATCATGATAACAAGTGTATGAGGAAAACAATTCAGGCGCGCGGGGGGTCGGGTTCGGGCCGGGTTCGGGCAGACAATTCATGCTGGTGTGTCGGGCTGCGTCGGGTTCGGGCTTAAAACCGGCGGGCCGGGACGGGTCGGGTTGTAATTTTCAGGCCCGTTGAGAACTCTACACCAAACCTATCCCCGATCTCCCGCTGAAAGGTCCCGGTGGCCAAAAACCCCAAGAGCACCTGCACCGGCACAGGAATGGCATTCAAGCGTCGGGTTTCTCTCCTTAACTGAGGCTCCACATTGTGGCACAAATCCTGAAGGAGATGCCACTCATCACTCTCCATACAAACATCCCTGCGCGTCTTACGGGCGCATGTAGGTCTTCAGATCTGCCACTGTCGAGATGTGATGCCTGTCAAAGTGTTGAAACAGGTAACTGAGTGAGCATCTAACCTTTCAAGCTGCTTTCCTTTTAGTTTAGTTGCTTGTAATTATGTCACCTGCCTCAAAAGGTGACATAAAATATCTCAAAATGAAAGTGGAATTAATGTTACAGCAATAAACTGTTAGCCCCGTTAATTGCAAACTATTTGAAACTCGTAGGCTTTTTAATGTCAGATTTACTGCTGCACCGCAAATTAACACGCAGCCTTCGCTCACGTCCGAATTGAGAACTGCCGAGCTTTGCGTGGAAATGACCGCACGCAGTTTTCTGTCGTACGTTCGTTTGATAAACGAGAGTCACTGTGACGTGATGTGTGACGGATCAATAATGAAAACTGTCTCATATTATTGACTTTTAATGCCATCTGTGGTGATCAGCTGATTGTTGAGATCAACGTCAAGAACTTTTATCAAAAGACATTTAAAACATTTGAATGATCAGTAACTCACGAACACTGACAGACCGGATGTAGAACCAAGTCTGTGGTTACCATTATTGATAAACATGCACCGATCATAAAGATCAGGGTGGAAGATGGATCAAACCTCTGCCTGGGCCCTTTCTCTCTCTCATCCTGTTTCCAATCTATCTTCAGCTGTTCTATCAATAAAGCCGATAAATGCCAAAAAAAAAGCATATCAAAAAAGAACTATCAGTGAAGCTCAATACAAGGAACAAAGCCCGGCTGCAGCGAGGAGTTCTGGTGAGGAGGCCTGCTGGACAAACCGTCCACATTCTGGAGAGCAGTGAATATAAATAAAAACAAATCCTCTATGTCTGTAACATTCAGTAATTATTCATAAATAAAAATAAACCATCAGATATTTGCAATGCTTATAACAAATCTTTTGCCGCTGCTGGAAGCATCAGTTGGACCTGTTGGACTGAGGTTCTGCTGAGCCTCCTCAGTCCAAACCTCTATGTTCACACTGATTGTACATCCTCAGGTGCAGATCTCAGGAGAAACTGGACCCATAAACTCTGTGCTCCATTTATTTCTGATGAAATGACTTATCTTTTGCATCCATTCATTTCTTCTGGGTTCTAACTAACATCTGGAAAACTGTTGTCCTGCTGCATAAAGCTGCTGCTATCAGCAACTATCGACCAACTTCTAGACTGCCTCGCCTGAGTCCTGGAATCATTAATCAGTAATCAGCTCTGATCGTACCTCTCAGTAGATCCTGTGTTGAGTCCTCAGCAGTCTGGGTCCAGAGCCACCACAGTGCTGGTTCTGCTCTCAGCTCAGTTACCGGTGATGTTATATCTGCTGATCCTATTGGCTTTATGTTGAAGTGTCGCTGGGCAAGAACCTGAAGCCCAGACTGCTCCTGAGGTGCTGGTCCAACATGGCAGCCGCCACCATCAGTGTGTGAATGCGTGTGTCAGTCACTTTGGACAGAAGCGTCTGATAAATGTAAAAGTCTTATTCACAATCTGTATTAACAATATATAATCTTATTATATAACAAATGGTGACGCCCCTCGTTAAGCTGATGACACTGAACATAAAACATTACAAGCTTCTGACAAACTGCAAGATTCTCTTTTCACCCTGAAATCAGTCGTCAGTACAAACAAAACCAAAGTCCTGATGTTCTCCAGAACCACAGATCTGACATGGTCTGCATGTTACCAGGAAACAAAAGGTTTCTGAGTACAAATATCTGTATACTGGTTGGATCAGAAACTCATATCTAAATTCTATATTAACACACTTCTTAGCAAGGTAAAACAAAAAAAGTGTTATTTATACAGAAACAGAACTACTGTCCCCAGGTTCTGTAGGAAACGGGTCATTGAAACGGTCTTGTTATCGGTCCTGAATTATGGTGATGTCATCGACGGACCTGCGTCTGTCTCCACTCTTCCTCCAGAAGACTGAGTTTATCTCTCGATCTGATTCATTGCTGGTGACGGTTGCTCCTCTCATCATATGAAGCAGTCGGCACCTGTAAGGTGTGACAGCTGCATTCTGTCATATTGATTCTTATCTGTTATCATTATTATGAACCCATCACATTTGTGCACCTATTTTGTTTGAAATGTGTGCTCTCCACATGTCACCTGAGCAGTGATCTGAATCAGATTCAGATTCAGAATAGTTTATTAATCCCCGGGGGGAAATTGTTCTTGTTCCAATGCTCCATGCAAAGTAGAAACAGAAATGAATGGAAACAAGCGATAAAGATGAAGAAGTAAATAGAAATAAAATATTAAAGTAGACAACTCGGTCAGAACCCCCCCCCCGGTCAACAAGTCGCAGGTTGTTGACGGGGGGTTCTAACCCTTCCAGACAGAACCAGAGTCGTTAGCAGAGAACTGGTGTTGGAGTTTCTCAGAGTACTGTTGTTTAGCTTCTCTCACCGACTTGCCAAAGCTGTATTTTGACTTCTTAAAACTGTCCCTGTCCCCACTCCTGAAGGAATCCTCCTTTTGAAACCTTAGCTGTCTGAGTTCAGCGGTGAACCAGCGTTTGTCGTTGTTATAACTCACCCAGGTGCATGATGGGATACAGCAGCCTTCACAGGAGCTGATGTATGATGTCACAGCCTCTGTCTACTCATCCAGACTGTTGGTGGCAGTCCTGAAAGCATCCCAGTCTGTACAGTCCAAACACGCCTGCAGGTTCCCCACAGCTTCACTAGTCCACTGCTTTGACGTCCTCACAACAGGTTTGCAGAGTTTTAATTTCTGCCTGTATGAGGGAATCAGGTGGACCATTATGTGCTTGGAGAGGCCCAGTGCAGCACTCGGGACGGCATGATATGCACCACTGACTGTGGTGTAGCAGTGATCCAGAATATTGTTCTTTCTGGTCGGGCAGTTCGTGGCTGAGGTTACCGTTGTTAAAGTCACCAAGCAAAATCAGCAAAGAGTGCGGGTAAGTCCGCTCCACTCCCAGTATCTGGTCAGCTAGCATGCGCTGCGCCTCCTGCATGTTAGCATGCGGTGGGATGTAACTTATTGTATGTAATCAAGTGTATGTATTTATTTTATGTAAACATTGACCAGAATGAATGAAACAAACTCATGGGGGGAGCAGAAGGGTTTGCAGTTTATGAAGAATGTTTCTAGATGATGTGAACAGTGCTGTAGGATCACTGTGACATCATAACACCAGCCACTGTTAGTGTAAAAACAGATACCTCCACCTCTAGTTTTGCCGGAGAGTTTTGTGTCACGATCCGCTCTGAAGAGTTGGACACCTGCCAGCTGCAGAGCAGAGTCCGGTATCGATCCGCAGAGCCACATCCCCATAAAACACAAAACAGAAGATGAAGAAAAGTCTCTGTGTTTCCCCACCAGCAGCTGAAGATTGTCCAGTTTGTTGCACAGTGAGCGAGAGAAATATGCCTGGTAACGGTGTGACTCATCCGTGCCGACGGAGACGCACAAGCGCCCCAGATTGTTTCCCTCTCCTCCAGCGTTTCACGGCATGACCAAAGGTGACCAAAGGCGAACGTACCTTTGACCAGTATGTCCAATAATTCAACGGATGGGAGGAGAAAAGTGGGGCATAAGTTCGCTGAAGTGGTTGCCCTTATGGACACAAGTTCTTCTCTATGGAAAGAGCGCCGTGTGTCCAGGCAAAAAGTTAAATGCACAAACAAAACAAGACAAAACAACGCGCACCAACACACCGTGGCGCCATCTTTGATTATTCAATACTAATATATCTATTAGCACACAGGTCTTAGACCAGAACTATCAAGTTTGTCTAATAACTCATCAAGTTGGATGAGGAGGGGCATCAGAAGTGGTGGTGGCTGGAGACAGTCAGCAGGAGAGCCAGCAGGGGCCAGGGCTGCAGTGTCAAACCTGTTAAAGAACAGATTTAACTCATTGGCCCCGGCCACACTGCCATCAGCTCCACTGCTAGCTGGTCTGTAACCAGTGATGGTCCTCATACCACTCCAGACCTCCCTCAGGTTATTCTGATGGAGTTTCCTCTCCAGCTTCCTCCTGTAGCCGTCCTCAGCCTCCTTGATCTTTGCACTCAGCGCCCTCTGAATGTCCCTCAGCTCCTCCCTGTTGCCGCCTCTGAAAGCTCTCTTCTTCCGGGTGAGTATGGCTTTGATGTCTTTAGTTACCCGAGGCTTGTTGTTTGGGTAACAACGCACGGTCCTTACTGGGACAATGCCGTCCATAGAAATGTATGCTAATGCACATTATCATACAGCAGGTCCAGGGTCTTCTCCTCTCTGGTTGTACAGGTCACATACTGGGTGAATTTCGGGATTGTCTTTTTAATGGAGACATGGTTGAAGTCACCCGAGATTATAATGAGAGCACTCGGGTGTGCAGTCTGTTTGGCAATTGTCGAGTAGATGGCGTCACATGTCGATGTCGGGTTAGCGGGTCTGGGCTGCAGATGCGGTCTTTGACGGTAATGTGACCAGGGTTGCACCACCTGTTGTTCACATAAACAGCAAGCCCCCCTCCTTTACGCTTACCGCTCGTAGTGCGGTCCGTCAGCCCGGACAGTGTGGAAGCCATCGGTGGAAACATTGTGGTCAGGAACATCCGTGTGTAGCCATGACCGGTATTCCTGATGTCTCCGGGTTAGTGCTGTAAACTCGTCCATTTTATTCCCCAGTGATCTCACGTTGCCCATGATGAGAGAAGTGAAACAGGGCTTGAATGTCTTCCTCTCCGTAAGTCTCCAGTGTTTCGCTCCTTTCCTCCGTCGTAGGGATCCTTTCCCTCTGCATCCCTGGTGTGTTTTCCTCCAAAGTTCAGCCGGGATGTCCTCCTTCACCATAGCCAAGCCGGCTGACTTCAACTCTATCAGCTGATCCCTGGAGTAAACAATGCGGTGTTGCTGAGCGACGGTCGAGTGGCAGAGTAAAAAGAGTGATTCCACCACAAACGCAACAACAAAAACTCTCCACACAAGCATGTTTAGAGAGGAAGTAGCTTGATAAATAACTACGTAAAAACCGAAAAAAGTAAGATAAAGTAAGAAAGGAGAAAAGTTGAAAACAAAGTTAAAGTAAGCAGGAGCGACTGGAACAGCTGCATACACCCTCACCCTCACCCTGCGCACTAACTTGTCTTCAGACACACCTGCTGTGTTTGGAAGCCAGGGCCGCCCCTGGCCGAATTGGGGCCCTAAGCAGAATTTTAGTCTGACACAAACTTAAAAGGCCCTCAGCGCACAAATTCAACCCAATCGACGTCTGATAGGTGTGCTGGCCACAGAGCAGGATCAACTGGTTGTGCACTTGGAGTAGTGATAGTAGCATGTGTAGCTGAAGAGATGGTGCTTGATGGCCCTGGTGACATGCTGGGCTCTGGCTTCATGTCACCCTTAGTAACAAACTTCAGCATTGACCCTGTGATGACAAGAAATCCATCATACAAGCAGATTATTAAGATTCGTTTTGGTCTTAATGCTAAATTACACAATGACATTAATGTAAATACTAACCGCACAAAGATTCAAATGCAATTAATGCAAATACAACTACAACTAATAATAATAATATTTATTATTATTTCATTTGATGATATTTTCTATATTTAAATATTTTAATATATTTATTTTTACATTTTGTACTTAGGTTCTATATTTACACTGCTGTTTGCTGCTGCAACGCTTTCAATTTCTCCATTGTGAGTCAAATAAAGGATTATCTTAATTTATATTATCTTATCTAATCTTATGAATTAAATTCACCCAGAGATGGCGACATTTTACCTTCATAAAAATAGCCCAAAACTTCTATTGCTAGCATAGATCCTTTTTCAACAGAGGTGAATGTATATGCAGTTAACAGGACATTCAATAAATGATCATCAGGGCCGCTGGAAGATGTAAACTTCAGTCCACATCTGGACAGAATGATCCTCTCTTCTGTCTCGTGATTAGCAGCTGGGCTGTTTAAGCCACAACGTTTTTCTTTTTTATTTCAACAACACAAACACCTTCAAGTGAAGCACGAGCCTCCTCTTGTTTTGACTCTGTCTTTCTTTTGCTTGCCCCTGATTCATATTGCCGTTTGGAGGCCATCTCTCCACCTGCATCCAGCTGCCTGTCGGCGCATCTGACCGCTGATTGGTCAGATGCTGCGTGCTGTCAATCATTGCGGCAACGCCTGCGGTGTCAGATTACTCGTCTCTTTTTTTCTCTCCTGCCGCGATGCGCATCCTTTGCGCTTTTGCAGAGAATGCGTCCCCTTGCACAAAATGGGCCCCCCCATGGATCGTGGGGCCCTACGCACAGCGCGTGTTCTGCGTGTTGGGAGGGGCGGCGCTGTTGGAAGCAGACACAATGACTATGAAGACAGATGAGCTTCAGGTCCTGTCAATGTTAAAGAAGACATGAGACGACAGTCAGGTTGGTGCTGGGGCCTTGAGGAGCCATATCCGCTCAACTCCTGGCCGATGTCTTTTATTTTGATATCCCTGCCGGAAGCTCCGTTATCGTGAGTTCCGTTAGCTTGACGCCGGTCAGCGGTGGTGACAGAGGCTCCGTTTCCTCTGGAAATACCGGCCAGATTCGGCATTTCGCAGCCGGTTAACCGCCTAAAATGACAGATAAGAGGATTTAACGGAGACTAGCGG
The DNA here is from genome assembly GCA_963678695.2 of Diplodus puntazzo. Taxonomy (NCBI): domain Eukaryota; kingdom Metazoa; phylum Chordata; class Actinopteri; order Spariformes; family Sparidae; genus Diplodus; species Diplodus puntazzo. Next base: position 29,206,980 of record OZ023173.1, read on the forward strand.
AGCCGCGGGCATTGAAAAAGGTAAAATGAACCGTTAAAATGTCCCGGTTTGTCCCAGGTTAACAGCCTCACACACTAACTAAAGCCTGCTAACGGCAGCTAGCTGCTGCTAGCTCGGCCACTTTCCTTGTATTTTCCCCCAGAGCCCGTTTTATCCTCACTTCAACCCGCAACCTTCCCGCTCTCTGTTAACCTCCCTTCGTGTTCCGTCACTGAAAACCTTGCTGTGACGAAATAAACCGTCAAAATGATGCTATAAAAAGCTGACAGCGTAAACAGGTTCAGATTTACTGGAACATTTCTGGGATTTGACCAGTGGGATGGATGAAATCTCGCGAGAGAACACGAGAGACTTTATATTCTCAGAAGTTTAGTCAGAAAAATGTTCATAAGAAATATTTCAGCTTTAGATGATAAAATATATCACACACACGTTTTAAGATTAATTTAGTTGTATAATATTGTTTTGTTGTTGCGTGAACGAGCCTCAGGTTTGTTTACACAACACAGATACATTCATTAAGACTGCTGATAATAATTGTACAAAACATTTCAAAGACAAACGTCTTCAAATTCAAATTTTTATGGTTTCTTTAATATTAATGACACCAGAACATTTTGTTTGTAGGAATTGTTGGCTCAATAAAGTTTTCTGCTGATGACATTATTGACACATTGTTATTGTTTATGACATTAAATGTAAATATTTTTAAATAGAATGTACGAAACATTGATTTAGATAGTTGTTTACTTTAGTTCACTTCATTATTATTCACTTATTACTTTCTCCCTCTCAGTCGTCACGATGCTCACGCGACCACTGACACTGACTGACAGTGAGGACAGGGGGCGGGGCTTGGTAGCAGTGACTTCGCATCCTGCTCTCCCATTGGCTGATGATGATGATGATGAGACGCAAACAGGTGGGTGTGGGTTTTTTTTGTTAATTCCTTTTTACATTTATCTTATTTATTGATTACATATTGATCTGTTATTGGTTTATTGTTGGTCAGTTATTGGTCTATTATTGATCATATCAATGCTGTTTCTTCTCCTGCAGGAGTTTTCTCTCCTCCTGCACCTCCTTGGAGCTCCTCCTCTTCCTCCTCCTCATCACCTTCCTCTCCTCCTCCTCCTCTGTGTGTCTCCTTTGCTCCTTCTCTAACTCCTTGTGCCTCCTTTTTCTCCTCTTCATCTCCTTTCACTCCTCCACCTGCACCTCCTCCTCGTGTCTGTCCTCCAACACTGTCCTCGACATGTTTCTCGACTCCTCCTCCTCTTCCCCTCCCACCTCCTTCTTTCTTGTCCCTTCATTCTGTCTGTACTCCACCTCCTCCATCTCCACCTCCTTCACCTTGTCCTCCACCTCCTCCTTCATGGTCTCCTACAGCTCCTTCTTCTCTTCCTCCTGCTACCCCTCCTCCCCGTTGCACCTGCTCCTCCCTCCTACCTCGCCTCCTCTCAGCTCACCGGTTGGAGGTGCGGCGCCTCCTACGCGGAGCTCTTGCCTCCATTGGTCGCCGCCTGGACTCTTTGGAAAGGAGGAACAGGAGGAAGATGAGGAAGAAGAGGAGCAGACAGAGAGAAGAAGAAGAAGAGGCAGGAGCAGCCTGTTCTCCTGGTGAGTTTTGTCGCCTGCTTTATGTTGACAAGTCAGTTTACAAGTTGTTTAATCCTCAGGGGTATAATTGGCTGTTTGGACTATTTTTGATTTTTCCATTATATTTCACCTTAAAAACTATTTATCTTGCCTTGTTTGGTGTCATTATTTTCAGCACAACCTCACATGTGTGACTGTACAGTTATTTTTTCATTTTGACATACTGTATTAACACAATGGACCTAAAATCACAGAGTAGGAAAAAGTTAGATTTTTTACTGTGAAAACCACAAATATGCTTAACAAACTATTTTTATTACTTATGATGCAAATATAAATTGTTGTTTGCTAAATTTGTGCATACATTTTTGAATTGTACAAAGTTATATGTAACTATTTACATTTCAATACAGGCAATGCCTCAGGCTCAGGGCTCAGCTCATTCCTTTCAAACACTTCCTGCTTGCGGATACTTTCGTGAGGAAAGCCCGATTTTACCGTCTCTTCCTGCACCAAACGCTCAGCAAACGTGACGGCAATGTTAGCGAAAGCGTGGCGGACATAATATATCATAAATCCGGTTTTACTTGGCATATCAACACGATTTAAAAACTGGTAAATAGTTTGAAGGCTGCTCGAACACATAAAGTCAGAACCGAGACTCACAGAGGCTCCGTCTCGCTGCTACGTCATCTTAAATTGGTCACGTGATTTGGACGCGCCGGTGCATCAATCAACCTCAGAGGGTTAAAGAGTCAGTAAACGAGTCAGTGAACGAGTCAGTGAACGAGTCAGTAAACGAGTCAGTGAACGAGTCAGTAAACGAGTCAGTGAACGAGTCAGAGTAAGTTAATAATCTATTTAAGAAGTTGTGGAACATAGGAAGCGAACAACTTCTCTCTTTGACTGCGTTCATCATCATTTATTCACCAAACACAAAACAAGTACAACAGCAGGAAAACTGTTAATTATCCTAGCCCCACCCAACTCTGTTGCCATGGTTACTCACTAACAACTCTTCTTTGAGAGGGAAACTGACCAGATGGTGAATTATGTCCGCTCAGCCCACTACAGTATTAGTATCATTTTATGTGAATATTATGTAAATTGGATCGCTAAGTCTCTTTCTCTTTTTACTGGTCTTTAGGTTTGACTGCCTTCCCCCTCAGCTCCGCCTCCTCGTGTAGCCCCGCCCACCCCCCACCTGTTGCCACCTCCCCTTCAGCATCCGCGTCATCATCTTCTTCATCATCAGACTGTGAGGACTCAGCCATACCTCCTCTGTCCAGTATGAGCCAATCAGCTCAGAAGAGCAGGAGGAGGAGCAGAGGAGAGGAGGGGGCGGAGGGAAGGGGGAGGAAGAGGAGGAGGAACAACAGAGGAAGAGGGAGGAGTTTTTCTCCAGAAAACAGAGAAGAAGAAGAGAAAGAAGAGGAGGACGCGAGGAGATTCGTGGGACGGATGGCGGTGTCCTTCAGAGGAGGAGCAGAGGAGGAGGAGCAGGAGGCGCCACTCACTCTGCACAACTTCAACCACAGAAAACACAGAAGAAGAGAGCTGCGAGGAACCGGCCAATCAGACAAGGCTGTGAACATCGTCAGGCAGAATGGTTACAGAGCGCCGCTGCTACTCCACAGGTACGTGTTTGATAACCAACACAACATTAATCAATATGTAAAATTGTACATAGTTAAACTTCAGATCATTCAGTTTAATTTATATTTGAATAATAAATAAATGAGTGTATCATTCAGTTACAACAGATTACAGTGATGTGATTAATGCTAAAGAAACTTCTACATTCAGAATAGGGCTGCACAAAAAATCGTTAAAAAATCGCGATCTCGATTCGCACATACACGTGATCTCATTTCTACACACAGCAGTTCTGAAGCATGTTGTATCTCGAGCTGAATCACAAACAAATGCTCCTATTTTCCTCCCGGATTTTGTGAAGCGACCCCAAACGCAGCACTGCCGCTGCCTCCTCCCTCAACCTGTGGTAAAGCGTCTTTACAACACGTGATTCAGTGGAGGAAGCCCGCCTGCAGTTGAGTGTTTGGAAGGAGTGAGTGAGAAGCCGTTGTTAGACGGGGCAGCAAGCCGCTAATCTGCCGTCCTTTTGGCGGCTCGGTCCGCGGTTTTAGACAGAGGGCCGCAACTTGGGGGTCTGTTTTGATCCGCCGATTTGCCGCCTCGGAGGGTACACTTATTTCCGCCTCGCCTGCTAGATGAACAACTGGACAGCCGCTGAGCCCGGGAGATGCAGCGTCTCCTGGATCTCTAGCTGTGTGGTTGTGTTAGCTTGTTGTTGTAGCGAAAAGCTAGGAACGGTCGCTACTTTCAAATTAAAAGCCCCCCGATAAGAACCCAGTTCTGAACTCCAATACGGTGCAATGTAAGCTCTTATTTTGAAGACAAATTCATTGTTAACTGTTCACAGCCCAACTTCGAGCTTCACGTCACGTCACATGTTTACGCCTACCTCAGAGGCGGCTTTTGGAAAAGGAGGAATATTACGCCTCCGTTTTAGAAAGCCGACCACAGCAGCTATCACATATCACCTAGCCAAAGATACAGCCCCAATAAACACTGTACAACACGAGGTATTACAGGATGCCCTCTCATCTTGGAGACTATTTTTTTTTTTTACTTTTGTAAAAATCATTTCTCATCCAATGATAGAACTTGAACAAAACAAAAAAACATTGCTTTGGCAGAGGCATAGTAGTATGCCTCTGCCTTACTACTAAGTTTTTTTGTTTTGTTCAAGTTCATCAGTGCAATAAACATTTTGTGAAAAAAATCGTGCCAGAGAATCGTGATCTCAATTCTAAGCAAAATAATCGTGATTCACATTTTTTCCAGAATCGTGCAGCCCTAATTCAGAATCAGAATTCCTTTATTGTCCATCAAACGGGAACAGGTGTTTGCCACAGCAGCCAGAGGACAGAAGCATTTTAAAAAAACAATAACTGTATTAAAAAATAAACAGGATAATTAAAAGGTAACCAAGAGAATAGAACTCCTATATACATAAAATAATGATGATAACTTTATTTGTATAGCACTTTTAAAAACAAGTGCTTTGACAGAACAAAGCAAGAATACAATTTACAATTACAAAGGACGATAAAATAGATTGCATGAAATAGTTGAAATAATAGAGGTAATGATACAAATTAGTAAAGTAAGTGAAATAATAGAGATGAAAAGAAATGCAATAAATAAAATAAGTAGAACAGAACTCAAAGACAGTTGGAGTAAAAATAAAGATACAAGGACCACATCACATAAAGGCAAGTCTATAAAAATGGGTTTTAAGAAGTGATTTAAAAGAATTCACCGATCCTGCGAGCCTGATCTCCTCAGGCAGGGCGCTCCAGAGTCGAGGGTCCCGATGGCGAATGCATCTTTAGTTTGTAGTCTCAGCTTTGGAACGGTTAGGAGGACCCGTCTGAGGATCTAAGGCTGCGAGCTGGCTCATAGGGAATTAAAATATCTGTAATATAGCTCGGAGCCAGACCTGAGCATGCTTTAAAAGTGATCAGTAAATTCTTAAAATCAATTCTAAAACAGACAGGGAGCCAGTGGAGGGAAGCTAACACTGGAGCGATGTGTTGACGTCTGTTAAAACCAGTTGGAAGCCGAGCTGCTGAATTCTGAACCAGTTGGAAGAGAGAGAGAGATTTTTGAGAGAAGCGAGCTGCAGTAGTCTAGTCTGGAAAAGATGAATGTGTGAAAGACTTTTTCCAGGTGGGGGTTTGTGCGCATGTGTTTATTCTACTGACAGAGCGTAGCTGATAGAAGCAGGACTGGACCAGTTTATTGACATGGGGGATGAAAGTCGGCTCTGTGTCAAAGAGTACACCAAGGTTTCTTACAGAGGGTTTTATGTTGACGGAGAGGGGAGCGAGGGCTTGCTGGTAATGACTAATATTGTTAGGAGGAGTGAACAATATGATTTCTGTTTTGGTGTTGTTAAGCTGCAAGAAAGTTTGGGCCATCCAGCTGTTAATATCTTTAAGACAGTCTAAGATAGCAGCTAGGCTTCCAGGGTCGCCGGGCCTCAGCGGAAGGTATATTTATGTGTCGTCTGCATAGCAATGGAACGATACATTATGATGTTTAATAATCTGGCCAAGTGGGAGCATATAAATGGGAAATAAAATCGGACCTAAAATAGAACCTTGTGGTACACCACAGGTAATTGGAGTTGTAGTTGAGGAACAATTACCTGTGGTGACCGAGAAGGTTCCGTCTAAAAGGTGAAAATAAAACCAACTAGAAGCAGCATCCTTGATGCCGACCCAGGTTTTCAGGCGGTCTAATAAAATGGTATGATTAACAGTGTCGAACGCTGCACTTACATCTAAAAGGATTAAAATCTCTCCTCTCTGCTGCTAAAAGAAGGTCATTGATTACTTTGAGGAGGGCAGTTTCTGTGCTGTGTAAATCTCTAAAACCTGACTGGAACTTCTCAAAGATGTTGTTGTGAGACATGAAGGCTAAAAGTTGCATAGAAACTACTTTCTCTAAAACCTTGGATAAAACTGAAGCTTGGCCTAAAATTGTTAAGAACAGAAGGGTCAACGTTTGGTTTTCTTTAAAAGAGGTTGGACCACAACGTGTTTAAAAGAGTGTGGGAAAGTGCCACTTTTTAGGGAGCTGTTAATAATCAATAAAATACTGGGTCCAACAGTGTCGATAACCTCTTCAAGGAACTTGGTGGGAATAAAATCAAGGCTGCACGTAGCTGGTTTCATCTGTGAAATGAGTTTCGTTAAAAAGGGCAGTGAGACCGGTTCAAACCCATAGGAACATAATATTCTACAAAATTAACGTTAACATGAATTATAACCTCTTTAACAGTGAATTGTTATTTACAGATAATAATAAATATGGGTATTTATAAAAAAAATGGCCATGTAGTGCAAACTGAAAATGAGAAAGGAATGAGTTATGAATGCTACTGGGAGCAGAGCTGGTTGTAGCGTCTGACAGCAGACTGTCACACACTTGGACCTGCGGTACCTTTCCTTCACACACTTGGACCTGTGGTACCTCTCCTTCACACACTTGGACCTGCGGTACCTACCTGAAGGAGCTGCCCAGTGCTGTGACAGTGACCTGCAGGTTGGACTCCTGCACCAGCAGTGATGACAGCTGGTCCATCATCCTGCTCTCTCCCACCACCTGCACTGAGTCCAGAGGGCATCCCAGGATGGAGCTGGCCTTCTTGATAAGTTTATCAAGTCTCCTCCTGTCTGCTGCTGAGATGCTGCTGCTCCAGCAGACGACTTCATAGAAAATGTCTGATGCCTCCACAGAGTCATAGAAAGAGGTCAGGAGGTCCCTGCAGTCCAAAGGACCGGAGCTTCCTCAGCAGATACAGTCTGCTCAGACCTTTCTTATATGTTGCTGCAGTGTGATCAGTCCAGTCCAGTTTATTGTTCAGGTGAACTCCCAGGTACTGTAAGATGTCACCATCTCAATGTCCGTTCCTTGGATGTTCACCTGCGTGCAGGTTGTTTGTGCCTGCGGAAATCCACCACCAGCTCTTAGATAGATAGATAGATAGACAGATAGATAGATAGATAGACAGATAGATAGATAGATAGATAGATAGATAGATAGATAGATAGATAAATATTCTTTATTTATCCCAAGCTGGGAAATTACAGTGTAGCAGCAGCATTACACACAGAGACAGTAACAACACAATGAAATAAAAACAACAACCTAGGCATATTAAAGCAATATAAAATGCAATATAAAAAATTTATAAATAAGCAGTATTGATTGTAGTGCAAAATAAAATATAAAATATAAGGTGAAGTGAACAGATGAGGTGCAGTGAACAGCGTGCGTAAACGCTGTTTACAAAGTACTTACAAAGTACGTAGCGACTATGTTATGACCAGACTTTTATTCTACAGTTTGATGCATGTGGCAGGAAAGACTTCCTGTATCCGCCCCTGCGACAGCGGAGCTGCAGCAGTCTGTGAGTCAGTGCGTTTACATGCACAGCTTAGTCGGATTACAGCCATAGTTCGACTATGTTACTCTATCGGACAACTGCAATTGTCCGAGTATACATGCCGGTGAGAAAATGGAATTATTGGCCGCAGCATGTCATACCCGGTACCATAGATGGCGCTGTGCCCATTTCAACTAGTGGTAACAGAACCACCTCCGGCTGACCTCTTTACGTCACCAGCAACAACAAACTGCCTCGGCATTCCAGAAAGATGGCGTACAAAGAGCGAGACGAAGCTCCATCTTTGTACATTTCCTATATGGTGTACATGATAATTACACAAAGCACACTGAGCCCAAGTACAGAGCCAGCCTTCTTGATGATTTTATCAAGTCTGTTATTGTCGCTTGCTCTGATGCTGCTGCCCCAACACACAGCAGCAACGACGCTGGCAACAACAGATTGGTCAAAGATCTCCAACATCTTGCTGCACACCGTGAAGGATCTCAGCCTCCTCAGGAAATAGAGTCTGCTCATCCCCTTCTTGCACACAGCCTCAGTATTAGATTTCCAGTCCAGTCTGCTGCCGATCACCACTCCCAGGTATCTGTAGTCCTCCACCTCTTCCACCACCTCCCCTCTGATCTGTAGTGGCTGTGAAGGCATCTTCTTCCTCCTGAAGTTGATCACCATCTCTCTGGTCTTGTAGACATTCAGCCTCAGGTGATTCTGTTTGGACCACTCTACAAAGTTGTCTACCAGTGGTCCAAACAGAATCACCTGAGGCTGAATGTCTACAAGACACAGTGTTGAGCTGGAGGTGGTTCTGCTGGCACCAGTCCACAAAGTCCCAAATAAGTCCTCTGTAGGCTCTGTTGTCCCTGTCCCTGATGAGGCCGACGATAGCAGAGTCTTCAGGGAACTTTTGTAGATGACTGTGGGGTGATTTGTGGTAGAAGTCTGCAGTGAACAGGAAAGGGGGCAGGACTGTTCCCTGTGGGGCCCCCGTACTGCAGATTATTGTGTCCAACACGTTTCCATGTGGATGGCCCCTAAGGCTTTTCCAGACTGCACTGACATTTCTCTGCTGCAGCTGGTTCTCCATCTTCCTCCTGTAGCTGTTCTTCCCCTCTCTGATCTTCCTCCGCAGCTCCTTCTGCACAGCCTTCAGCTCCTCCTTGTTTCCTGACCTAAAGGCCCTCTTTTTCTCCTTAAGAAGGGCCTTTATGTCAGGATTAATCCAGGGCTTGCTGTTAGAAAAAAACTGTACAGTCCTGGTGAGTACAGTGTTATCAACACAGAAGTTTATATAGTCCGTTATGCAGTCTGTTAAACTGTCGATGTCATCCCCATGAGAAACACAGTTCTTCCCACACAGTGGAGTCAAAGCAGTCCCTCAGAGCCTCCTCAGACTCCTCAGTCCTGCTTTAACTGTGCTGGTTTCCACTGGTTGCCTGTTTGCGAGGGGCTTGTAAACAGGCAGGAGATGCACCAGGCTGTGATCAGATCTTCCCAGGGGAGGGAGGGGGGATGAGTTGTATGCCTCCTTGATGTTGACATACAATAAGTCCAGTGTTTTATTGTCTCTGGTGTGGCAGGTGACTTACTGTGTGAATGTGTGCAGAGTGGAGGACAGAGAGGCATGAATGAAGTCACAAAGATGAGGAAGAGGAAGAAGAAGAGGAAGAGGGCCTGTGGGTGCTGTGTCTGCAGTGAGCTTATGACTGCGTGGATCACGTCGCAAGCTGCATCAGCATTAGCAGAGGGGGGGATAATAATAATGATAATAATAATAAACTTTATTTCTATAGCACTTTTAAAAACAAGGTTTACAAAGTGCTTTGACAGACAAAGCAAGAATGCAATTTACAATTACAAAGGACGATAAAATCGCTCGCAAGAAATGGTTGAAGTAACAGAGGTAATGATTCAAAATTGGTAAAGTGGGTGAGATAAAAGAGATGAAAATAAATAAAGTAGGCGAAAAAACAGAAATATAATAAATAAAATAAATAAAATAACCCAAAAACGAAACTCAAAGACAGTTGGAGTAAAAATAAACATACAAGGACCACATCACATAAAGGCAAGTCTATAAAAGTGAGTTTTAAGAAGTGATTTAAAAGAATCTACCGGGGGGGCGTTTAGCTCAGTGGGTAGAGCGCCGTCGATGTGCCGAGGCTCTGCAGCGGACCCATACCGGGGTTCGACTCCCGGCATGGGTCCCCTTGCTGCGTGTCACTCCCCCTCTCTCTCTCCCAGTTTCCTGTCATATCTTCAGCTGTTCTATCAATAAAGCCATAAAAGGCCAAAAAAATATTTAAAAGTTACGGTTAGGAGGGCCCCGCCTGAGGATCTAAGGCTGCGAGCTGGCTCATAGGGAATTAGGGATGTACACAGTGAACACAATCACCTGTGTGAACTCCCTCGGGAGGTAGTACGGCCTCATGCTAACCGCTAAAAGTTCGATGTCCTTACTGCAGACCTGTTCTTTAACAGTGATGTTCCCAGAGTTACACCAGCTGTCATTAACAAACACAGCCAGCCCTCCTCCTTTCCTCTTACCGCTCTCTGCCGTCCTGTCTGCCCACCGCAGTTGAAAACCGTCCAGATTAGCATCCGTGTCCGGGGTCAGCTCTGTTAGCCACGTCTCTGTGAGCACCATGATGCTGCACTCGCGGTAGTCCCTCTGATGCCGGGTCAGCGCAGTTAGCTTGTCCATCTTATTTGGGAGAGATCTTACATTCCCCATGATGACAGACGGGAGGACGGGTCTGTAGCGTCTCCTCCTGCTACGGGGAGCAGCTCCTGAACGGCACCCGCGTCTCCTCCTCTTCAGATCGCAGGGGACATCAGGCCAAGCAAGTCTGGTCTCCATACTGTCCCGAGGGAGAGCTCCAAAGAGAAGTGATTAAAACAGTTAAAAAGTACAAAAGTAAATATAAAAAGAGGAAAGAACTGCTGTAACAGGCTGCCACTCACACGCGCCATCTTTATAATCATCATGAATAATGTAACTTTTTTTCTGCCTCCAGAATCTCCAGCTCGTCTTCCCAGAATGCCTTGCACCTCCGGCAGTCAGCTCAGATTGGTCAGACCTGCAGCCAATCAGAAGCACCCAGTGTCTCCTCAGGCCAGTGGCATTTCTCAGACTCAAACCCACCCCTCCGCCTCTCCCCCAATCACAGGACTTTCCATCTTTGGCTCTGCTCCTCCTCCTCATCATCCTCCTTCATAAGCCCCGCCTCCATGCTGCGTCTGTCAACGGTTGCTGTAGAGACAGTATCAGAGTCAGTGAGGGGTGGAGCCTGTTGGAGCCCTCTGCGGCCTCTGAGGGACTGGACAGCCCCGCCCAGTCTGAGCAGCGACCACTGGTTGGTCGGCTTTTATATTTTCGTTAACTGTCATTAATATCCATGATCAATGAGCAATTAAAGATTATCTGTATGTCTGATTAAGTATGATCAATTCTTAAGTTATTGAACATAAATTAAACTGTTGTAATGTTTGCATACACAGCTACGTCCGATCGCCGACACCGAGGTAATTTTAACAACTCGTTCAGTCGCTTTCTACAGCGTTTGTTATTTGTTACATTCGTCTGTGCATGTTTTATTATGTTTACTAAAATTATACGTGTGTGTATGTTTGTCAGTCCAACTTTTTCTGGTCGGCGACATCAGAAGCAGTGGGCCAATCACAGCTCCCTGAGCCTCCACCTTCCTCGTCGACGGCCCCTGCCCCTGCCTTCGTGTTCAGCCAATGGACTGTCTGCTTCGCTTACCACTGGCCAATCAGCAGCGGGCTCTGAGTTTCTCAGCAAGAACAGAGAGGTGAAGTTCCACTGATCGATGATTGGTTTGATATCAGTTTTCTGCTTTTTTCTTGACTTTTTTTTTTTTTTTTTTTTTAAGTGTGTGTTTCTGGTCGCGGTGCAGGTGAAGCTTTCAGTCTTTCTCAAATATTTGACTGACTTTCCCTTTCTTTTATCATGTTTATTGTCTTATCAGAGGGGGAAACGAGTCTCACAGATCCGAATCCGCCGGGCGTCACCACGCGAGACGCCACTCACACCGATGGGACTGCCGAAGGTCAAAAGGTCAGGAGAGGGCGTGTCAATAGAAATAACAATAAAAGTGATAAAAAACATTAAACTGAATTAAAAAAAAACTTGTTTCAGGTTAAAGAAGAAAGAATTCAGTCTGGAGGAGATTTACACCAACAAGAACTACAAGTCCCCCACCACCAACAGGTTAAAAACTACAAATCCCACATCAAAAAACACAGACCACTGTCCACTGTAGAGACTCCCAGCATGCCTTTCTGTCTTCCTGCAGGAGTCTGGAGACAATCTTCGAGGAGCCGCGGGAAAAAGACGGTGCGCTGCTCCTGATTGGCCAGCAGAGAAGACGCAGGTTCCTCCTCTTTCCCGACTTCACCCAGCCTAGGAAGAGGAAGAGGCCGCAAGGTATGCTGGGAAATGTAGTTAATTGGGGACGACGGAACACAGACAGAAATTACATCAGAAGATTTTTACTGAAAAACATCAAAATGAAATAAATAACAGTTTTAGTCAAACTCCTCCGACACAGAAACAACAAAATGTCTCTTTTGTTTTGTTGATCCACAGACGTCCTGAAGTTTCTGCTCTGAGCTCACTGAGGCTGTTTCACTGCAAACACATCAACAGTTAACAATCATTAGTTTAATACTTGCTTTAATTTAGATCGAATGTGTGAACGTTTGATTGGTCCACTAAACGTGCCAATTCAGTGAGCAGAGAGCGAACATTGTTTACATCATCAAAAATACAAAGAGAATTAAATGGTTGTCACTGTCGACGACATAAAGATCATAAATGTAAAAACTAAAACAGTTCTTATCTGTCTCGTTCAGGACCGGGACTTCCTGTTGCCATGGTACCCAGGAAAAGGGCAGCGGCTCGGCGACACTGTCATGGCAGTGGCCACGATGACGAGTCGGACCTGGACGTGATGCTGGTGGAGCGACTGAGCGCGCTCGAAGACTTTCTTATTCGGCAGGGCCTGGATGTGTGAGCTGTGACATCACTTCCTGTCAACTGACTAAAGGCCAAATAAACATAGCTGCTAGCATGCCTGCTCCTGCTCTGGTGTAGCAGGCTTTTTCTTTTTGCAGTGTACTTGATCATTTTGGGGTTTTTTTTGTCTTTTTTACAGTGTAGGCTGTTTAAAATGTGAATATTCAGAAACATTAAATATTTTTAACAGTGTGGGTGATCAGGTGATCCGTCAGGAGGCCACACCCACAGTTGGCACCATTTTGTTTTGATGTTCTTTTCTTTGGTAACATATGAAAACACTTTTCTGTAGTACTCTGCAGTACTGTGAGTACAGCTGCCGTACTGTGTGAGTACAGCTGCCGTACTGTGAGTACAGCTGCCGTACTGTGTGAATACAGCTGCCTACTGTGTGAGTACAGCTGCAGTACTGTGTGAGTACAGCTGCAGTACTGTGACTACAGCTGCAGTACTGTGTGAGTACAGCTGCAGTACTGTGTGAGTACAGCTGCAGTACTGTGTGCACAGCTGCCGTACTGTGTGAGTACAGCTGCAGTACTGTGTGAGTACAGCTGCAGTACTGTGAGTACAGCTGCAGTACTGTGTGAGTACAGCTGCAGTACTGTGAGTACAGCTGCAGTACTGTGTGAGTACAGCTGCAGTACTGTGAGTACAGCTGCAATACTGTGTGAGTACAGCTGCAGTACTGTGTGAGTACAGCTGCAGTACTGTGTGAGTACAGCTGCAGTACTGTGAGTACAGCTGCAATACTGTGTGAGTACAGCTGCAGTACTGTGTGAGTACAGCTGCAGTACTGTGTGAGTACAGCTGCAGTACTGTGTGAGTACAGCTGCAGTACTGTGTGAGTACAGCTGCAGTACTGTGTGAGTACAGCTGCAGTACTGTGAGTACAGCTGCAGTACTGTGAGTACAGCTGCAGTACTGTGAGTACAGCTGCAGTACTGTGAGTACAGCTGCAGTACTGTGAGTACAGCTGCAGTACTGTGTTTGTACAGCTGCAGTACTGTGAGTACAGCTGCAGTACTGTGAGTACAGCTGCAGTACTGTGTGAGTACAGCTGCAGTACTGTGAGTACAGCTGCAGTACTGTGAGTACAGCTGCAGTACTGTGAGTACAGCTGCAGTACTGTGTGAGTACAGCAGATAAGAAGTATTTGGAGTTTATAAAGTGTAATATATATATTTCTGGTGAAAAGTGTCTATTTTTTGAATGAATAAAGTTTGTTTCTGCTCTCTGAGGTCAGTCTCTTTGTTGTTGGTGAGTGAGTTGATGACAGCTGATCTGAGGTCTGGATCAGGAACAAGTTCCTGTCTGTCAGCTGGTTCTGATGCTGCTTGTTATCAGCTGACTCGTGAGTGGAGACTGACAGGTCAACAATGAAGTCACAAAAGAAGAAGAAGAAGCTGAAATGATATGAATAATTGACGTCATGTTCAGTAATTAACGTATTCCCACAGTGACAGCTGTCAGGTTCTCCTGATCAACAGGCTACATGTTAGCTGCTAACCACCAGTTCAGATCAGCTGTGACGTCAGTCCTCACTGTGTCAATAGGCGAGTTCAAGATCAGCACTGCCTAAATCGTGATGCATGCTGGTTAAAATGTGTCCACGATGACCTGGATGGTTTCTGCCCCGCTTCCGTTGTCACATGACGTTAAGTTATAGCGGAGCGAGGCGGCTGCAGAGCAGGTGTGCAGTTGCTCTCCAGGTGCTGCGCGACCCTCGACCCACCTTCATGACGTCAGGACTTTGCCCTAATTGGCTTTTATCTACGCTGACATATATGACGTGTGTTTCGATGAATTTCCATTTCCATAAGCGCCTTTTTTTTCTACTCAAATATCACATACTTTCAGATAAGTAGCAGCCGTGTGGCCGCAGCTGTGGGACAGTCAACATGAATAAACCTATAAAATCCTTCATGTAACGCAACAACCCTGAAAGATGTCGTCAATAAACTGCTCAGTTCTGTCAGCTGAGGGTGATGATGGAGAAGAACTGCTGTGTCCAGTGTTATCTGTACTATCCACTCTTATTAACCCTTTCTGTTCCCGTCACATTAACAATACAAAGAATTATCCTGAGCTGTTCTGCTGTGATGAGACGGTGCAGCGGGACAACAAGGCATCTGACTCAGTAACTTGTTCTGATTATTGTATTTCATTCATTCAGTGAAATGTATTTCATTCATTGTGAATAATGTTGCTATAAGAAAATGCATCATCTTATGTGTCTTTATGCTTATTTGTTAAATGTAGTCAGCAAATTCCCCTCAGCTGTGATATAATCATGCACCTAAGCACAGTTGTCTTCATAATAATTAATTGTAATTGTAATTGTATTGTTATTGGGCAGACTTGCTATAATGTACCAGATAGACAAAGTTCAAATGTATTTAATGGCGACATTACAAGAAAAACGGAACATGAACAAGTATAGTAAGACAACATTTAGGCTCTTCATCTACTCTGGATGTGCCACTGTGTGACCGTTTGAAGTGAAGCAATTACAAAATATCCAAATTTGAAGTTGTTTTTGTGACAAAGCTGTCACATTCTGTTGTCTCTAAATATGAACTGTCCATATTATATATATATATATATATATATATATATATATATATATATATATATATATATATATATATAAAAACTAATGAGATGAATACACCCTCTGCAAAAGACAGGTTTGACACGGGTCTTGATCTCCGGTCGTCTGCATGCAACACGGCAGCAGTTCACTGCTCTATTCCCTCAGCCTACATGTTTTGGTTGACTACTATTTTGAACATCTCAGATTGAATAATTTCCGAAGGGGACTAATATGAGAAAAGGGCAGCAAAGTTCCCATAACATCAGGTAAGAAAACTGATCGCAGTCGTTGTTGATTTTCCTCAAACATTAATGGAATTTCTAGTTCCTCCGCTTCTTCCCAGACGAGGAAGGCAAACACCGCAAGCTCAGCCGAGTCACGTCACATCTACGGGAAGAGAGAGTGTCCGACGTCATAGCAGCGTATTGCAGCTATTGACTGTATTAAACCCTCAGTGTGACCTCAAAGGCAGCAGCCTCTGCACTGACCAATCAGCTGCTTCATTCGAGTACAACCGAAGGAAGTGTCACCTGACAGGCGAGCCGAGGTAAAAAATACCAAACTGTGTATCTTGACGCATGACGTCTTTACGTCACTCACACAAATGCAACATGGCGGCGGCCTTGCGGAGGGTGTGCAGCGGAGTGACTTCGAGGTATTTAACTTAATTTATCTTTTTTTAACCACAGAAAATGTTCAGCAGTCACGTGTCCACTTTGCGGCTGCATGGCTGTAACGTAATGACATAGTGACGCATTTGTCGTATAAGTGACGTTTGGGGAGGAAATAGTTTTGACCCGTGATTCTACCAGACTCCGTTCAGAGTTTGTATTAAAATAACGTTTAATCGTGCCTAAAATACAAACAGAGTGCTGAATGTGTCGCCAGACACGTGATCAGAGTGTTAGTCTGCGTGACGAAAGGTTCGGCTGAGATGACATTAACCAGATGAGACATATTTACCTGTTCAGGTCATGTGAACAGGTGAGTTTAGTGGTGTGAGGGCACTCTTACTGATTTGATTTAAATCTTTATTTAAACAGGTGAGGTGTGACAGTTGCTGTCATTTCGGAATAAACACGGCTCAGTGTGTCAGAGAGGCTGAACTGAGTCCAGACTCTGAATGATTCTGTATCAGAGCTCGGTTCGTCACATGATAGAAACCAGCAGAACCACATCTTCTGCCCCTGAGTCTCAAACACCTGAACAATGTCTGAGTACTCTGGCGCAGACTGACCCACAGCTGTCACAAGTTGAACAGCTACCATGAAGTAGCTCAGTCTGCTGACAGGTGCTGCTCACTGATGTGGCCGTTAGCTTTGTGCTAACTGAGTTATCGGCTGAACAACAGGCTCAGAGCCAGTGGGCATTATCAAAATTCATGTAACCAACCAACAGGACTATTGTTAGCACGCATGTTAGCATTGAGACACGTCTACTATTCTTGTGAGTTCACCAATAGCTGTAGCAACACATCAACCGAGTCCTGTGGAAGACTTCGGTCAATGCTGCAGAGTGCAGCAGCAGGGAAACACACAGCTGAGCTGTCCAGAGTGACAGTGAGAGAGTCCATAGAGAACGATGCCACCTCAGAGTCTTAGGAAGAAGTCAGGAAGTCCCTGCAGTCCAAAGGGCCTGAGCTTCCTCAGCAGGTGGACTCTGCTCTGACCCTTCTCACACACTACCAGTCAAAAGTTTGGACACAACTTCTCATTTAATGGTTTGTCTTTTATTTTCATGACTGTTTACATTGTAGATTCTCACTGAAGGCATCAAAACTAAGAATGAACACATATGTAATTATGTAGTATACAAAAAAGTGTGAAATAACTCAAAACATTTTTATATTTTAGATTCTTCAAAGTAGCCACCCTTTGTTTTGTTGACAGCGCTGCAAACCCTCGGCCTTCTCTCAGTGAGCTTCATGATGTAGTCACCTGAAATGGTTTTCACTTCACATCAGTTGTGTTGTGCAGAAATCAGGTTGGTAACCAGCTAACAGCCCCATTTGACAACTGTTAGAATTCATATTATGGCAAAAACCAATCAGCTAAGTAAAGAGATATGACAGTCCATCATTACTTTAAGAACTGAATGTCAGTCAGTCCGGAAAATTGAAAAAACTTTGAATGTGTCCCCAAGTGAAGTCGCAAAAACCATCAAGCGCTACAAGGAAACTGGCTCACATGAGGTCGCCCCAGCAAAGGAAGACCGAGAGTCACCTCTGCTGCTGAGGAGAAGTTCATCTGAGTCACCAGCCTCAGAAATCAGAAGTTAACAGGATCTCAGATTAGAGCCCAGATGAACGCCACACAGAGTTCTAGTAGCAGACACATCTCTACATCAGCTGTTCAGAGGAGACTGTGTGAATCAGACCTTTATGGTCAAATAGCTGCTAAAAAACCACTACTAAGGAATTGCAACAAGCAGAAGAGATTTATTTGGGCCAAGAAACACAAGGAATGGACATTAGACCAGTGGAAATCTGTGCTTTGGTCTGATGAGTCCAAATTTGAAATCTTTGGTTCCACCCGCTGTGTCTTTGTGTGATCAGAAAAGGTGGACGATGGTCTCTGCATGGCTCCACTGTTAAGCATGGAGGAGGAGGTGTGATGGTGTGGGGCTGCTTTGCTGGTGACACTGTTGGGGATTTATTCAAAATTGAAGGCACACTGAACCAGCATGGCGACCACAGCATCCTGCAGCCACATGCCATCCCATCCGGTTTATCTTTAGTGGGACCATCATTTACTTTTTCAACAGGACAGTGACCCCAAACACACCTCCAGGCTGTGTGAGGGCTGTTTGACCAAGGACAGTGATGGAGTGCTGCGCCAGATGACCTGGCCTTCACAGTCACCTGGCCTAAACCCAGTCCAGATGGTTTGGGATGAGATGGACCGTAGAGTGAAGACAAAAGGGCCAACAAGTGCGTATCTCTGGGAACTCCTTCAAGACTGTTGGAAACCACCGGGGGGAAGCACGAGAAACATTTAAGCTTTTTTTCTTCATGTTAGCTTAAACGTTTTATCACATGTTCTCCTCTGGGTCTCACACATGTTGTCATGTTCCTCCTGTCTGTGTGGTTTCAGCCTCCACAGGTTTTGTACATTTATGAACTTGTTTCGTAATTCAAACATTCAAAAAACGTTTCTTGTTTTTTAGAGTTTCTCTTCTGAACTGCAGCCGACAGACGCTGCAGCGCAGCATCAACACTGGTGAGTCTGTCTGCTCCTCCTGCTCCTCCTGCTCCTCCTCTTGCTCCTTTTCCCCCCTACTTCCGCACCAGTAGAACCTGCAAGATTCTATGTCAGATCTTTTGGACCAATCGGCTCTCTCTCTTCAGGTCGTGGCTTCCTGCCCCGGCCTCGGCCCCTCCCTCTCCTGTTAGTGACAGGTGGTGGTTACCTTGGTTACCATCACTTCAGGACGAGGGACCAACAGGAGGATGGAGCCCCGCCTCCTTTGGCCACGCCCACACAGGTAGGAGAAGACTCCGATTCTTTTTCCTTCTGGTTCTTCTGGTTCTGGCTCTTCTGCTGAATCCACGTGCATTCAGGCAAATCGATCATGTCATATTTTTTGGCTACACAAAGTTAGCAGCTAGCCACATAGCTTGCTAAGCTAATATAGGCGTTTAGCAGATACTTCTGTCCAAAGCAACCTACAATAAGTAAATTTGTCCCATGACAGAAACCACAACATGTCACCCTCGATAGCGTAAAAAGAAAAATGGAAGCAATTGTAAAGCCCTCATCTGAGCATCGGGGCTGCTATTTATCAGGGACACTTTAAGTGTAAGTAAGTTTAAGTGCTATGATTAGAGTGCTAATGATAAGAACATACAAGTGCATGTTTACTATAGCACAACACTGGTCCAGCTGCTCAGTGTTGACCCTGAACACATCCTGTGTGACTACAGTGCTGTGTTGACCCACACTCAGTGCTGACCCTGAACACATCCTGTGTGACTACAGTGCTGTGTTGACCCACACTCAGTGCTGACCCTGAACACATCCTGTGTGACTACAGTGCTGTGTTGACCCACACTCAGTGTTGACCCTGAACACATCCTGTGTGACTACAGTGCTGTGTTGACCCACACTCAGTGTTGACCCTGAACACCTCTTATGTGACTCTGACTAAAGCTGCTGCTAACATGCTAACATTAGCCTCGGTCACTCTGCTTGTGCTCACTGGGTGAAAGGTGACAGTGATGTCACAGTGATGAGGTCACAGTGTCAATATCACTCTGCTCCTTGCACTGACACGTCACTCACTGAGGCCCCGCCCCTCTTCCCACTTCCCGACTTGCCTCCTGATTGGTTCATTCATTGGGGAAATGGTCTGATTTGTTAATGATTAACTGGGCAGGACAGAGGGAGGCTCTGATTGGACAGAAGTTAAAGGGGTTTCCCCTTTTTTAAATAATTAAATAATTTTTATTTATTTTTTGATTTTTTTTAAACGATAGTAAAAATATAATTTTGTATATTTGTAGAATGAAAACATTTTGATAATATGAGAAAAGTAATTTAATATTCTTTCTTCCAGGATTTGATTATTATTTGAGTAAGACATCAAAATATTATGGAACTTATAACTTGGCTTTTGTTTTCATTCATTAACAATTTGGATGATTTAAGTTAAGTTCATAAATTGTTATAACATATTAAATAGAAATATTAAGTTTAAAGTTATAATTTTTTAATAATGAAGTTTAGAAAATAAACACTGCAGGTTATAAAATATAGTTAAAAATAAACAAATAATTAGGACACTTCAACTGTCATATGCAGTTTGTCTTCAATATTGAAAATGAGGCTTTAGACATAAAAATTTAATTAATTCAGATTTGAACAAAAATAGATTCCTGAATCTAAAATTATAAGAGGGGGAGAAGTGAGAGAGGCAGAGGGAGAGGTGAGAGAGGCAGAGGGAGGGCGGTGCTCCTGAGTATTAACCTCCCTCTCTCTCAGTCTGTCCGTCACTTCTTCTCCTGTCCTGTCAGTGAACACTCTCACTTGTCCGTCTCTCACCTGTGTGATAAACGTCAGTATGGGTCGTCGGCCGTCTTCATCAAGGAACACTGACCGCTGCTCATGGTGAGGTTCTTCTGCCGCCGCCGCGAGCGTCGGGAGCGAGACCTGTTACGGCAGGTGAGGCGGCGGGGTCAAACGACCGACAGAGAGAAAGAGAACGAGGGAGGAGGAGGAGGAGGAAGAGGAAGAGGGGTGAGGACAAGAACGACAGCAAGATTCAGGTGGGAGAGGAAAAAAGAGAAATGAGACACGACGTGACTTTAAGAAACAGACTGAAGGTTAACAGGAAGCAGATTAAACTTAATCTTCCTCTTAAACTGTTTTCAAAGTAAATCCAAGTTGAGTGCGACAGGAAGACGAGTTCATGACGAGAAACCACAAAATACAGACCGCTGTCGTATTTTACACAGCAGGTTAGAAACAGGGTGACGATCAGCTGAGTGTGACGTCGACGTACAAGAATAGAATCAATTTTTATTGTCATTGTTTCAGGAAAAAATAACGAAACACAGATAGCAGCTCAAATAAATACAAGTAAACTATATAACTATGTAACTACAGTATGAAATATACAACAAGAGAAATAGACAGACACGAGATTCAAGTGAGTATGTAAGTGAGGTGTGTGTTTGTGTGTGTGGGTGTGCGTGGGGGGGATCTATAGATCTGTATCTGATCAAAGGATGTCAACTTTAAATCAGCTGTCTGAATGAGAGAGCAGCGGGGACGAGAGACATAGGACGAGAGGGGGAGAGAGAGATTATAACACAATGTAATTGATTATAAGATTATGAGTTAGCAGAATATCTCTCTACTGTCAGAGATAGAAAAGAGGGACAGGTCTTGACCCGGTTCAGGCTCAGTGACCATAAACTGACAATCCAAACAGGAAGACACAAAAAATCATGCCAACCAAAAGAAAACAGAACGTGTGGTCACAGTTGGACAGGTGAGGCTGAGTCAGTAGCCCCATTGACACTGCTGTCCGATGCTCCGCCTCCTCCTCTGTGTGAAAGATTCAGATGCAGCGAGGGGTGACATTTCGCATGATCCGTCTCAGGAGGTAGAATCAGGGCCGTATTATTGGTGAACAGAACCAGTGTGGACGGATAAGCTGGCAGAGCGGAGCGAGGGCGTGTGGATCGGACAGGCTGATAACTGCACAGGTCCTTCACTCAAGTAACAGAGTACAGAGAAATGTCCCGCACAGCAACGTTACAGGACCAAACAACAGTAACGTAGTAACTGTAACTGTCTTTGGCAACTTATCCACCCCTTTCCTCGGAGGCCTCTGGGTGCTGCCATGACAGATAGCGACTCCCGCTGGTGGATTTCTGTCTCCGGTTGCCTGCAACTGCATGACTGACCGCCGCCACCGAGCTAGCCCTAAACAACTAGCATTATGTCATAAATGCTAAATTGTTTTTAAAATGAGCTCAGGTACAACATGTGCCGTTGTTGGTTGCCACAACAATTCATGAAAATTGAAGTTTTTTTCAGAAACTTCTTGTATAGAACATCAACAACTTCGACAAACATGTCAGCGCCCTGCTGAGGAAGGAGGATAGAGACTAAAATAAATATTTGGGTTTATGAAAACCTTCCACAGAATAGCTGCTGCATGACTGCATGACTTCTCTAACCCGACAATGCACGAGCAGCCGCCTCTCTCCACGCCTCCACTTTCCTTCAACATCTTCCAGCTGTGTGTTTAGCTTGACTGACGCTGTGGCTGGGCGCGACTGCGGCCTTCACAAATATAAACTCGCTGTGTTTCTTCAACAGTATTTTCCCTGTTTTGTTACTGTGCAGGTAGTTGTATGCTTCTGTGCTTTTTTAACTGCATAATTCTCTGCCGTCAACACCTTCTAAAAATACAAGATAATTAAAGGAATAGTTTGTGTTTTTTGAAGTGGGGTCATATAAAGTTCATATCTATAGTCGGTCTGTTTCCTCCCGTGATCACCGATCAGCGCAGCCTCAGTTTGGAGGAGCAGAGAGCCTCCAGCCAGACGCTCAGCTTTGTACTGCAGTGAACGGAGTCCAGAGAAAAGGCGAAATTAACCACCTAAAACAAGGCTCAGCTAAAAAAAATCTATAACAGTTCAAGTGTACGTTGTAAAGGGAAAATTCACACCACTTTTCATCGCCGTCAGACCGGCCTTTCTTTTGGCACTACATTTTCTCAACTGTAGAACCTCCGTATCCCTACGCATTAGCGCAACAGGGCAACAGCTGATCTGCGAGCGGCGGAATACAGTGCAAGGCCCAGTTGCTGGACGAGAGGTTTACTTTCGATAAAAATGAAACTTTACAGTCCGTAGAACCTCCGTATCCCTACACATTAGCGCAACTGCCAGGAGTGCTGAACCCTAACCCCCAAATTCCACTGGATACGTGTCCGCTGCGTTACGGCTCTGATCCGGTTTTTCTCCGCCGTCCAGCAATCCCCACCAGTTTCGTTTTGAGTTCGCCATGGCGCAGTACGGTAGACAGCTGGCGAGGAGTTCCCGCGGTAATCACATAATCACTCGTGACTGCAGTTATAGGTCTGTGTTATTAAAAACAACAACACAAAGTGTTCCCGACCGAAGGATCAGCAGAAGAGCTTGTGTTTGTCTCTTTTTTGAGATTTGTGTGCTGGTGTCAACACGAAGTGTTTTATTTTGAAAAGTAACCGGATGTTGTTTGTTATTTCGGCGCTCGACTTTCTGTCTGCTCGGTGCTAAATTTGGCTGAATTGCTGCGTCGTGCTCCAGCATCCGCCAAATATCAAAGTCCTGTGTATGTGTGCCGGAGGGCTCCGGACTGGCGGAGCTGGATGGAGCAGATACGCAGCGCAGCGGACCTGCTGGAAATTAACACAAAGACCAAAGTGAAACGTATCAGCTCTGCTGGAGTGGAGGAGACGCAATGCAGCGGAGACGTATCCAGTGGAAATTGGGGGTCACCCTCCTGGCAGAAGGAGACAGGGCATATCTGCTGCCCAGTGTATATCAGCATGCCACATTCTGAGACACACACACACACACACACACACACACACAGGGTATACTGTATATATAATTCATGTAAATTAATGTAAATCAGTCTTGGTGTTGTGTTGGTGTTTATGTTGAGTTATTGTGCATTGAGCTGCAGGGGCGAGAGACATAGGTACAGGTCAGAGGAGATTAGTGTGTGTGTGTGTGTGTGGCGGTGTTTCTATGGCGACAGTTAGCTTAGCAGGTCAGTTATTTTAGCTTTAGCTCGCTTAGCCTGTGTTAGCCTCACTCCAGTTGATCCTGTTCTGACCTGCTGACCTGCTGACCCAGTTGGACTGACACAAAGACATTCTGCTTTAATTCTTTCCAAAATTAAACCAAAAATAGAAACAGGAACTCCTGCGATCCGTTCAGCTGATTATTGAAAGTTGTGTGGGTCAAATGTTCTTTGTAGCATCTTAACTTCTGACTGGCTCTGATTGATAACAGCTGCTGAGTTAAGCAATATTACTTTAGCAATAATACCCTCGAGGGTGTACTTCAGTGCTGCTTGCGGATTTTTTTTCTCAACCAGATGATGAACTCTGAGCTGACGTTAATGTTTTATCGCGGTCTCGGAATTTCCCAAACTACCATAAAAATACCAAATACTAGCTCAGGGGGTTTATTTGTTTAAGTCAATTAACAAACTAAGGGATTTATTTGGGACCAGGCGGCAACTTGGGACAAGCATTTAATTCCTTCCTCTCAAAAATCTGGAATGGAAATGTAACAAACTTTGCCAGCTTCTCGGTGAATTCTCTGGCATCCTTCTGCAAGTGAAGTTGCATCTCTGCTGTCACTCACGGTGGCGGACATTTGTTTCGCCATCACCCTGATCATTTTGCGGGACTCTCTCGTGGTGTGCCCGTTTGCTGATAGATAATTCCCGCATGTTTATCTCAGGCTCCTCGCTCGCCTTCTCCCTCCCTCCACCAGGCAGCCTGGCCCTGCTGCTGTCCTCCTCGGACAGCTCCGTTTTATTTTTTCACCAATCTCTCACTCTCTTGGGGTCGACAGAGAAACATCTAGCGACTGCTTCTCCCGGGTTTTCCTCTGCATATTTTACAGCAGAAAGTTTGAATTTTAAGCCGTACTTTTTTATTTTTTTGCTCCAGCTCTGATAGTTACTACGTTGCCATGGAGATGGATACACACAGACTTGGCGGAGTAATATTTTGAGTAATGAGTTAGGCGTGCTGTCATGCTGATTTGAGCATGGTCGAAATGTCTTGTTGACCAGATTGCTTGGTCGGAACTACTTGTTGTATAATCAGACACAAACACGCTTAAGTAGAGGCTGCAGACCGGGACAACACCGGTCATGAGTGATAAGTAGGGCAGGGTAACAATAAAAAGTTTCAAAAAGTTTCAGTACCAATACCGATACCTTCACTTCGATACCGGTTCCTAAACGATACTTTTTTCAATACCAATCTCATGATATCAATTCTAACAACAAGGAAAATTACATAACACATTACAGCATAAATCCTTTACAGAAAAGATAAACAACGAAGAATTTCCAGTGCAAAAGAACACTTGCAAACAAGTGACAAGTCAATGTCTAATGCTCACTGCTACATACTGAGGACCTTTTCACTTAGCAGTTTTTCTTCAGAAAAATCAACATGTCTGCTTTCTCAGGACACAGACCAGCCTGCTCCTGGCTGATGGTGTCGACTGTGAGGAGAAGATAAACATAACAGTCAACGTTAGCTGAGCTGTTTAACCAGCCGACCCAACTGATGAACACATCTTTACAAGCTAAGCTTTTTCTGTCACTGTCAATCTCTAGTTAGCGTTTGATTTAGCTAGCTACATAGCCATAAAATAAAGCTACACAGTAATATCTTAAGTTAGCGTTACACACCGGAGTCCGGTGGTGGAGATTTTGAATCGGCCGCTCGGTCTCTGTAACGTCCACAGGCGGACTGCTGAGAGAAGGATGGCTGCGGTCGTTCTTCCTGCAGTCAAACACGGAGCAACTTGCTGCTCTTAAACTGATTCCGTGCCCGGTCACGTGCTTCATCAAATTAGTCGTGTTGCCGGCCTTAGCAACGATGACTTTTTTGCATATATTGCATCGTGCGCAACTAGCATCAATCTTGCTAAAATGGAGCCACGCTTTTCACCTCAGTGGCATTTTTTAACCAGTTCAACAACAACACAGATACCGGTGAACCCCGTCTGTGGGCGTCACCACAAAACGTCTCTGGTAACCACGTATGTATTTTTCCTGCATGCCGCAAACATGTGTAACTTTACAGCCAATCACCGGCAGCATTATCAGATCTTGATCATGTGATTAACCTCTGGGGACCGAAACTTGGCACCGAAAGACGAGACATATTTTGATACTTGGTACTACCGAAGCATTTCGGTCGGTGCCATAAAAGAACCAAAGTTCGGTACCCAGCCCTAGTGATAAGTTAACGATATTTAAGATTGTAGGAACAGTGCTGGATCCTTTACAAGTTTTGACCGATGGTTTTAAGGATGAGACATTTTTAGACAATATCTCAGGGGAGATATTTTCAGAAGTGTTTAGAGCTGAGACTAAGTGGGAAATAGGAAAGGGATGTTTTGTAATAAACTTTGACGAGGAGGCCAGAGATGATGAGTTAATTTTGGACAATTTTTGGTGGTTTGTGTAAGCCGCGGTGTCGAAGAGAAATCTAGGATTGTGTTTATTATTGTTTCTTAGGATGGAGAAAAATGCTGTTCTAGCAGTATTAAGAGCATGTTTATAATTATGTACACTATCACGCCAGGCAAGATAGAAAACCTCCAATTTAGATTTTTGCTATTCTCGTTCCATTTTCCTGCAGGCCTGCTTGAGATCTCGGGTTTCACGGGTAAACCATGGAGTAGATTTCTTTGGTGGACTTGTCCTGGTACCTCGGTGCCACAGAATCAAGGAGAGAAACAAGTACTGAGTTCACTTCATAAGTACATTTTTCCAAAGGCTCAGTCACTGTCACGATCGGAGCCCAGGCAGTATTTCACTGACTGTTACTACGGTTGCCGGGCTTATGTGATGAGAAGCAAGGGTGTAACATCGGTTTGAAAAGTGGGGGGGACACAAAAAAGTGGGGGTCTGATTTGAATACCATTTTATACATTTCCACATGCTTTTAATCATATTCCCAGCTACTTAAAAGCAACACATTATGATGAACATGGCTGTCATGCTTAGTCATAGGTGTGATTGGCAAAGAACAAAAAAGCAGGAAAATATACGGCTCCAGTATGTCTCTCTTTACACTTATTTTGCTCCGTTGTCGGCTTCAGCTAAGAAAGAAATAGTTCGCCTCACGTGTCCAAAATTCTTAGAACATACAGTGTTTCCCCAAGATTGTTTTAATAACTTAGCAACACTAGGGGGGTCCAGGGGCATGGCCCCCCCCAGAAGAAAAGTTTGTAAAATAACCCTTTAAATGGTGACTGCTGGTGAGATTTAAAAAAAAAAAAACATTTTCAGAATTTCAGAATCAGAATCTAAGACACGAGACATTAGAGAACTTTTTTTTTTTACCATTATTTTCTGTATTATTATAGATTTTTATGGAAACAGAATTTGTTTCAGAAGTCAGTGGGACACCTGACATCGAAGTTACTGAGAAAAAAATCATAATTTCTGCATATTAATATTCATATAAAATACAATAAGTACAATAAACATAGCTGTGTCTCATTCGTCCAGTTTACTAATACAATCTGCTGCTGGTTTGGAGTCACTGGGCCACATGACATGGAAGATATAGAAAAAACTGCAATTATTTTGAATTAATATATTTATGTTAAGTAATTTAATGACGGTCCCTAAATCAGTCGCCAGTGATTCAGTGCCATGTTCTGGGAGGTGAGCTGACCGTCCTCCTGCTGCTCACACTGGGAGAACCTCAGTAAAGTCGCGGCTGGACCCGAGTAGAGCTTAGATCGGGCCCAACGCGCCCGTGCACGTTGTGTCCGAGCCCGGCCGGCACATTAACTGTAACTGTAAAGCTGACACAGGTTGTCATTGCCCACCGTTACTCTCTGACCACTGTTTTCAGTAACGAGTAATCTAACGCGTTAATATTTCCAAACCAGTTATCAGGTAAAAGTTACTTACTCAAGTCACTGTGCGTTACTATTACTTTTGTCATTTTCCTCAGTAAAAATAATAATTTCTGCTTTCTTCTTGCGTCTCGGGGTCACGTTTCCAGCAGGAGGATAACTCTTACAAGTCACGTGTAACACCACGCAGCAACACAAACAATGGAGGGAGGAGAGAGGTGCGTGTTTTCTAGCTGGAAATACACTCATTATTTGAGTTATTAAAAAACAAAACACAAATGTTTGATCAAGAGCCCGACCCAGCCGAAGACGGTGGTCTGTTGCAGCCTTTGAACGCAGCATCATTACACAAACTGTCCGCGACTCACAGCGAGAGTGGGTTCACTTGATTACTAACCTGGCATAGCTGGTGTTGCATCAGCTGGGCGGAGTTTGTCATCAAATTAATGTAAATTAAGCACATCGGTATATGTCGGGGTAGATTAATCAAGTGGACATGTTTGAGTATCAGACGCTTGAGAGCTACTGCGTTCGGCTGGATTAAATAAAAGTGGGGGGGACAGAAACGGGATTTCGGAAAGTGGGGGGGACATGTCCCCCCTGTCCCTAGTGGATGTTACGCCTATGATGAGAAGTAAAAACATTTGTGTCACCATTACCGGGACGAGCTAAAGATGCTTCAAATGCAAGTCAGATTTATGTACCGCTGAAGAAGAAAGACGTCTGAAGTCTGAAACCACTTCTGTTATGTCTTGAAGACATTAAAGCCTGTATGTCACTGAACTTTTTAGAATTTAATGAAAAGAAAACTGAAGTGATGGTGTTTGGTCCGAGCGGCTCTTGTGAACCCCCCCGTGTTGACTTGGGCCCTTTGGCACACTATATGAAGCCAACAGTGTCAAACTTGGGTTTTAAGATGGACAGTGATTTTAAATTGGACCGGCAAATTGGTGCAACAATTAAGTCCAGCTTCTTTCACCTGAGGCAGCTGGCAAGGGTGAAGCCCTTTCTTGCACAAAAGCACTTTGAAACAGTAATCCACGCCTTCATCACATCTCGGCTGGATTACTGCAATGCACTTTACTTTGGACTCAGCCAGTCCTCCCTCACACGTCTCCAGTTAGTCCAGAAAGCTGCTGCTCGCCTCTTAACTGGAACACGTAAGAGGGAGCACATTACTCCCATTCTGGCCTCCCTCCACTGGCTGTGCACTTCAGAGTTCATTTTAAGATTCTTTTATTTGTTTTTAAATCTTTAAATGGTCTCGCTCCGCCTTACCTCTCTGAGCTGCTCCATCCCTACGCTCCTGCCCGGTGCCTCCGGCCAGCTGACCAGCTGCTCCTGGAGGTACCGAGGTCTAAGCGGAAGCTCAGAGGGGAAAGAGCTTTTTCTTTTCTTATATTGTCTTTTATGTTTTATGTTCTATTTCTCATTTGTGTACAGCACTTTGTCCCAGCTATGGCTGCTTGAAGTGCTTTATAAATAAAGTTGAGTTGAGAATAAGAAAGTGGTCCGACACGGAAAAAAGACAGAAGCGACTTTCAGGGCGGACACGTGTAGTTCATGGGAAAGGATCAAGTCCAGACTGTTTCCACTGGAATGAGCAGGTTCATGAACAAGATGAATGGGACCAGAAATATCAAGAAGTACTGAAAAAGCTTTTCTTACAGGGTCAGAAGACTTATTTAAGTGGATACTGAAATCCCCAATAATTAGGATCTTATCTGAGTCACAAGATCTGCAAGAAGTTCACTAAATTCTTATCAGAACTGGGAGTAAGGGGTGTGTAGATAAGCACCGGGCCTGTTTCCTTGGATCAGTAACGGTACGTCTGGGTTTGGATCAGTAACGGTACGTCTGGGTTTGGATCAGTAACGGTACGTCTGGGTTTGGATCAGTAACGGTACGTCTGGGTTTGGATCAGTAATGGTACGTCTGTTTGATTGACTTTGTTAATTAATTAATTGATGTGTTGTGTAAATTATTACAGAACTAAACTGCAGCAATGTTTTTGCTCCAGTGATTGATCACATAAACATGAGAGCTGAAGGAATCAACTGTAGACTGACATGATGACACGTTTAACAGACAAACGACACATGTGAACAAACTGCTCTGCTACGTCTGTTAGCACATTAGCATCACTGTTAGCATTCCTACTAGCGCCACTGTAGCTTAGCTTTGTTAGCAACTTTGTGCTGCGTTAGCGTCCGCCCCTCTTCCTCCTCCCCTCCTCCACACACACAAGCCCCGCCCCCTGCACACAGCTCTCTCTTCACTTAACGACAGCCAATTAGGTTGCAAAACCTTGAGAACAGACTTTCGCCTTAAAATGGACTTGTTTTTCTTTTGTTATCTCTATTTGTATTTTTGTTCTTTTGTTGTTTATTGTCTCTTTACTTCCTGTCAGTAGTTAATTTTTTGTTTCTTTTATTCGTCTTTTCTTTTGCTTTTCGTTTCTGTGTCCTGCAGTTTTCTTCATTCATCCTCCTCAACATCCTCTCACCTCATTAATTCTCATAACATCTCATTATCATAATCAGGCTCCAGGTGCCTCGTTCAGCTCTACGTCGCAATCTGAGCGCGCTCAGTGGCAGTGCTTCTCGCACGACACCTTGGCGCCGGCGACCTTTGGCCTTCCTCTGCTATGTCCTGTCTGTCAGCACTCTGCGGCCGCTTGCCAATCGGGTAAGAGTGGCTGCCGGCTGGCGTCTGATTGGACAAAGGGGAAGGACCGTGTGTAAACGTCCCCATTTTGTCTTCTCCACTTTTCTTTCATCTTGTTTGTCTTACTCCTCCTCCGTCCTCCTTTCCTCTACGTCTTCACCTCCTTTGTGAAGCCTTGTCATCAGTACTACTGCTGATAATGGATTGGGTGTTTCTGCGATATCAGAGCGTCTCACAGCTTTTCAGCCTCTTTTAGCAGCTTGTTTGGGTTTTTTGGCACATTTCTGGCTCCCAGTTAAATCACCCATCACCTACAAAATTCTCCTCCTGACCTATAAATCTCTCCATTCCCTCGCCCCCAATATCTGTCTGACCTCCTCCACCCCTACACCCAGTCCCAGACGCTGCGCTCATCAGGCGACACCAGCTCTCCATCCCTCACACCAAACTACAAACCCTCGACGACAGAGCCTTCTGTGTGACAGCCCCCACTCTCTGGAACTCTCCCAGCTGAAATCCACAAACAGACTTCTCTGGAGACTTTCAAAAGAGACTTAAAAACCATCTTGTTAATAAGGCCTATCAGCTCTAGATTCAGCCACATCAATCAACTTTTCTATTTTTTTTATCTTATATGTATTTTTTGTTTATCCATTTATTCTTTGTTTTGTTTGTTCCATTTTGTTAAGTGTCCATGGATACCCTGAAAGGCGCTATAAAAATTAAATGTATTATTATTATTATTATTATTATTATTATTATTATTATTATTATTATTATTATTATTATTTCCTGTCTGGTTCAGTCTCAGCTGTTTATGTAAACAGGACATCAGGCGGAGGAACTACGGTCGTCACCTCCTCTTCCCTCCTCTGCCTGCTCCCTCTTCTTCACTTCCTCTCTCCTCTCTCCTCCTCTGCCTGCTCCCTCTTCTTCACTTCCTCTCTCCTCCTCTGCCTGCTCCCTCTTCTTCATCTCCTCTCTCCTCCTCTGCCTGCTCCCTCTTCTTCACTTCCTCTCTCCTCCTCTGCCTGCTCCCTCTTCTTCATCTCCTCTCTCCTCTCTCCTCCTCTGCCTGCTCCCTCTTCTTCATCTCCTCTCTCCTCCTCTACCTGCTCCCTCTTCTTC
>OZ023173.1:29243132-29270632 GCA_963678695.2 Diplodus puntazzo
ACGTTGCTTTTTTTAGATCAAGCAGAGGAAAAAAATATAGAATCACTCAATCCTGAGTAAGATATAATGAAGCTGGGATTTGCAGCTCTAAAACAAACGACTGCATCACATTGAATTGGCTCATTAGTGTGCAGGTAGAACAGAGACCCGGTCAGTGTACAAAGAACATGGGGAGGTTGCAAAAGGAAAGCTTACCGGCAGACCGAGGATCAGATATTAGATAAGATGCATTTATAATTAAATGAATAGGGCTGTAACGACACACGTATCAAAACCGAAATCGCAATACTCAGACCCACGAACCTGTCTCGCGGTGTGAGAAGACAGAATCGCGACACTTCCGGTCCAGATCCAGTCGTATGAGCTGTTAGTAGACCCTTTCACACAGCGACGCTACATTAACACCACAGCTGTGGTTCACCAATTCTCCGCCATTGTCGTTCACACAGAGCGAAGCACCGCTGGAGTTAAGAGGAACCGCTGTGTAATTCACACAGAAAGACGGCACAGCGGCTCCTAAAGAGGCGTGACAGTGACGTCATGATGATGTCATCTGTGTGTTTTCAGGTGTTTCCCAGGTGTCCTCCCTGTCAATCTAAACCCGCTGACAGTTAATAACCCTATGGATGCTGTTATAATGTGTAGTGATTGAGATCCTGAGCCACCAAACATCCTGGAAAGTGACAAAGTTATGTTTTTCACTCTAAATTACATAATTACATAATCGCCATCAGTAAACTGGACGCTGTCTGACTCTGTCACTGCGGGGACGGAGGCTGTTTTCTGGGGGAAAGTTCAATGAAGTCTCGGTCCGGAGGGCTGACGGTCACTGTGATTTATTTTCATCATAAATACTTGGTGAGTTAAAGTTTTTGCCGGTGACAGACGCTGTTTTTCGGGCAGAAATATGACAAGGAGTTGGTAGGACAGACAGGAGGACAGACAGGAGGACAGACAGGAGGACAGACAGGAGGACAGACACTTCTCCACATACAGCTGCGGTATTTTTTTTCTTGTTGCCAAAGACAGTTACCCCCAGTTTCCACTGGATACATGTCCGCTGCGTTGCAGCTCTGATCCGGTTTTGCGCTGCTATCCGGCGATCCCCACCGGTTGCGTTTTGAGTCCGCCACGGTGCCGTATGGTAGACAGCGTTGCGAGGCCGAGGAGTTCCCGTGATAATCACATAATCACTCGCGACCGCAGTTATAGGTTTGTGTTATAAAAACAACAACACGAAGTGTTCCCAACCGAAGGATCAGCAGAAGAACTTGTGTTTGTCTCTTTTTTGAGATTTGTGTGCTGCCGTCAACACGGAATGTTTTATTTTGAAAAGTAACCGCATCTTGTTTATTATTTCGGCGCTCGACTTCCTGTCTGCTCGGTGCTAAATTCAGCTGAATTGCTGCGTCGTGCTCCAGCATCCGCCAGAAATAGAAGTCCTGTGTATTTGTGCCGGAGGGTTCTGGACTGCTGGAGCTGGACGGAGCAGATACGCAGCGCAGCGGACCTGCTGGAAATTAACACATAGACCAAAGTGAAACCGCTCCGGCTGGCGTGGAGGAGGCGTAACGCAGCAGACATGTATCCAGTGGAAATGGACGTGAGGGACCTGTGCAGTTATCAGACTGTACGATGGACACGCCCTCCATACGCGCAGCCAACTCATTCATCACACTGGTTCAGTTTGCCAATACTGCACCTCTGATACTATCAGACGAGTATTATATACAGAGGTTACTGAAATGTTACATAAATAAAATGTTACATTTTTTTTTTCAAATCGAGGTTTGTATCAAACTGTGGGTCAAAAATCGGGATACAAACCAAATCGTGAGTTTGGTGTATCGTTACAGCCCTATAAATAAATATTTGAGCAAATAATTAATTGATTAAAGACTTCCTTTGCTTGTTTATGATCCTCAGGAGCTTCAGACGAACGCTCCTCGCTACAGGAAAGGCTCCTTCTATGACCGCAGCTACGTTGTCGACGGCGACCAGGTGTTGACAGGGACAGGTGAAGGGGGCCTGGTCTCCATTGACGGAGGGGGGGTGGCCCTACAGAAGGGCGCAGCATTAGGGGAGTTTAACCTCGGCTCCACCATCGTTCTTCTGTTCGAAGCTCCAAAAGACTTCAGCTTCAACCTGCAGCCAGGACAGCGAATCAGAGTGGGAGAGGGTCTCGGCTGCCCCTGATTGGATGAGCTTGGCTGAGGGGGAGGGGCCTGATGATGAGGAACGGCTGGAGACTAATCAAAGACAGATTTTAAGGTTAACGGCATTGTGGGTAACTTTCTCAGTATGTTTCTAGGACAAGGACTCAAACTCCCAGAATGCCTTGTGCCTCATGAAGGGCAATATGCCAAACTCTCTTTTTTTATCCTGTCTCTCTGTCGATCGCCCAGAAACTGAACCAACAAACTAAAATATTCCTTTAAAATCAACACAAACAAACATTCAGCCAACATTTAACAAACGAACGTCTGTTTCTTTTAACGTTCGATTAACGTTCAGACAATCCGTCCACTCAAAGTTTGAATGGTGAAGCTTTATTGTACAGTCAGAGCTGATGGCATCGGCAGCTGATTGGTGGAGAGCGTACAGGATGCCTGTGATTGGTCGTAGTTTTGATGTTGCTGAAGGAACAGACAGATGACGGCTGGATTCTGACTGTGTTTGATGTTTTGTAAAATATGTCATAAATAAATCTTTCTCTGTGAGCAGCTCTGTCTTCATTACGCTCAGAACATTATTAGGACAGTTTAGACGGAACAACACTGATGCTTCTGGTCTTCACACAGGCACAGGGGAGTTTGATAATCACCTCTGATGTCATCGATGACATTATTATCATTGAT
Organism: Diplodus puntazzo; assembly: GCA_963678695.2. NCBI lineage: Eukaryota > Metazoa > Chordata > Actinopteri > Spariformes > Sparidae > Diplodus > Diplodus puntazzo. The sequence goes on from OZ023173.1 coordinate 29,245,991, forward strand.
GTCATTCAGTATGTTTACATGCACAGCTTAGTCAGATTACAGCCATAGTTCGACTATGTTACTCAATCAGACAACTGCAATTGTCCGAGTATTCATGCCGGTGAGAAAATCGGATTATTGGCTGCAGCATGTCATACCTGGTACGATAGGTGGCGCTGTACCCATTTTAACTAGTGGTAACAGAACCACCTCCGGCTCACCTCTTTAAGTCACCAGCTGCCTCGGCATTTGAGAAAGATGGCGTAAGAAGAGCGAGACGAAGCTCCATCTTTGTACATTTCCTATATGGTGTACATGATAATTACACAAACTATGTGCACAATGGTGCTCTTGCTTGCGGTTATTTCGGAGGAAAAACGCCGCTGTCCTTCTACTTCCGGCTCACAGCCCCGGGAAAAAAATCTTGTGCCTGTGCAGAACGCAAAACCCGATCCGATCTGATGGAACGTATACATGCAGGAGTAATGCAACTATCAATCCAATAATCTAGGTTTTTTAATTCAACTATGAGAAATCCGATCCGGTCCGATTTTAGTCAGACTAAGGTGTAAACATGCATCTTAAAAATCCAATCATAGTCGGACTAACCCAGTAATTTGTTTTTTTTGAGTGTCATGTATATGCACTGAGTGATGACATCAGCGCATGTTATGATATCACGTCAGACCAGTGATGCCAGTGAAAAAAAAAAAGGTCAGTTACTTAGTAATGTGTTACTCTAATATGACCATTTTTTTCAGTAACGAGTAATCTAACGCGTTAATATTTTCAAACCAGTAATCAGATTAAAGTTACTTATTCAAGTCACTGTGCGTTACTGTTATTTTTGTCATTTTCCATTTTATATATTTTTGCTTTCTTCTTGCATATCGGGAAGTGATGTCACGTACGCGAGAAGTCACGTTTTCTGCACAAGGACAATTCACGTGTACACAACGCAGCGACACAAACAAGAATGGAGGGAGGACAGAGATGCGTGTTTCTAGGTGGAAATCCAGTCATTATTTTGAGTTTGTGTCAGCTAAAAATTAGAATATTAAGGTTCGTTGTACACTCTGTACTGACGACAAAAGGTTAGAAGAAGTTGGTCGGGCGGTATGTTGTAGAGGAAATACTGTCCTTAAACACTGTTGACTCGCCCTCGTTTCGTGCCACGAGAAACAAGATCCCTGCTACTATCACTGCCGTGCAGCCTCACAGAACATATTTTTCTTCTTACCTGGAGAAGGAGATAGGAGAAGTAATCAGTAAAGTAACTAAGTTACTTTTTAAAGGAGTAATCACTAATTGGATTACTTTTTCAAGGTAACTGTGGCAACACTGCGTCAGACACACTTCAACTATATTTCTTCTTCTCTGTTTAGTTTTATTTATTGTGTTCAGTAGAGGGCGGACCTGCTGACTCATTGGTCAGTTCTAGCCCCGCCCCTGGCAGCAGAACCAGCAGCACAGCCAATAGGACGGCAACGGGCAACAGTTGCCATAGCGATGGAAACGCGGCTCGGCCAGTCCTCCGTGTGACCAGCCATCATCGGTGACCTCCTTCCCCAGCCACAGCTTCCCGTCCTGGGACGTGTCTCCGGCAAGTGCCCCTTCCCTCCGGCTGGAGCTCCAGGAGGTCAGGGAGCAGGAGGAGGTGCAGGTCTGCTGTGCCTTCACTCCCAGGAAGGAGGCCAAATCCAGATCCAGACCTGCTGCTCCTCCTCTGGGCCGAGGAGTGTTCTGTCTACACTGAGGACACGGGATCCACACCTGAGGGAGGAGGAGGAGGAGGAGGAGCTGAGATTTAATCAACTCCCACATTTTACACATGGTTAACACGTTCAGGTGAGTGTTGATGATGTCATCAGTCACCTGCTCATTGATGACTGTGTCCAGTCTCTTCAGACATGCCTGACAGAAGGCGTGGCCACAGTGCAGTCGCCGCGGCAACCGAGTCGCCAGGTCGTAGCTGCCGAAGCACACAATGCACGCCAAGTCCTGCCTCCTCAGTGACATCACCGTCTCCACGGCAACAGAGGAGGGAGGAGGGGGAAGGGACTGACAGCTCACTTCCTCATCTTCATCTTCTTCTTCTTCTTCTTCTTTTCTTTCGTCTGACATTTTCTCCTGCACAGCAAAGAAGAAATCGTTCAGATTCACTCAGAAAAGAATGTGACATTAATATGAATATGAATTAAATATCATTGATCCATGATATGTCTGTAATATAAGTATAATAAAAATATATCAGTTATATTTATTTGAATATAAATCAGCTCCACTGTTGGAGGCTGATGAGTAAATAGCTTCATGTTGTAAATAATATCCTGTTTACAAACAGACCATAATGCAGCGCCTAGACGTTACCACGGTAATGTGTTGTCAGGTTCTCAGTCAGCTCCACCCTCTCTTCCTAATATGGTCAATTCTGGCTCCAAAACTAATCAGTAACTTTTAACAGTAACTTTTCCAGTGAGTAATCTGTACTGAACTCGTGAACTGTCTCGACTGTGATTGGTCAGAAACGGGAGCTCACCTGTATGAACATTCCTGAACCTTTACATCACGTCTCCGCTTCCTCCCCTTTTGGTCCTTCTTCTTACTCTTGTTTGTTGTTACTGACACGTTTCTTCTTCTTCTTCTTCTTCTTCTTCTTCTTCTTCTTCTTCTTCTTCTTCTTCTTCTTCTTCTTGTTTTCTTCCTCTGTCTTCCTCTCTCCACCTGTTAGTTTCTTCCTCCTCTCATCCTCTTTTCTTTTGTCATTTATTTTCTCTGTATTTCTCTGTTTCTTCTTCTTTGGTTTTTCTTCCCTCTGTTCTTTCTGTTTATTCTCTCCTTTTCTTGTCTATCATATGTTTGTTTTGATCTTTTTTGTCTGTCCTTCTCTCTCTCTTGTTCCCTCTTTTCGTCTTTTGTTTGTCCGTTGTCGTCGTTCATCCTCTGCATGAGAGAGAGAGAGAGAGAGAGAGAGAGAGAGAGAGAGAGAGAGAGACCTCCATCAATAATTCAGCCTCGCTTGGCCACAGCAGAAACTGACTGACCGTCATTGACGTGAGTGACGTGAATCTCTTTTCATCATATTTAATCACACTTGACATTAAAATATAAAAATAAAGAGTTTGAATATAAACATGAATATTGTGATCAATTAACAGAACATCAATCAATAACTAATAATACATTTATATAACAATCATATTCAGACATCATCATGATGAATGGATCAATCTGTAACCTGATCAGCCAATAGAAAGTGCAGCTGCTCTCAGGTTTCCATTGGCTGCTGGTGTCCACCTATCAGGTTACAGCTCAGCGTGGACTGACAGAGGTCGCCTAGCAACAGACACACAGAGTGTGTGTGTTTGTGTTTGTGTGTGTGTGATGGCTGGTCAGCTGTCATCACGTCGCTCCTCTGCAGGGAGACAAAGATAAAACACAAAGTGATGAGAGACGTCAGACTTCTCACACCACCTGTCCTCCTACAGGTGGTGCCACCACAACATCTCACTGAAGACATTGAGCTAGGAAGTGTTGTCATGACCTTATCACGTCTTTACCAAACATCCAATCAGTTTGCAGAGTTTTTATCAGAACTGACACTGATGTTTCACTTCCTGTTTGTCACAATGATGTCACGTGATGTCATAAACTTCGCTGGTGAAGATTATATAAAGAAATGGAAGTTGCATTACAGCACAGAAGAAGCTCACCTGCCGTGTGAAGCCACTACAGTTGGAGGCATCATTTTCCAAGGTCACTGTCTCCAGGTAATGTTGGAATAACGTCAAAAACTGTGGAAACTCTACACTGTAAAAGAAAAGAAGCCACTGAAGGCGACAGTAAAGAAGGAGAGTGATCGACACCAAGGTAAGACAAGCGTGAACAGATGGACTTTCTCTCACCACCGAGACCTGAGGCGCTTCAAAACCGCCGTCATTCTACAAAACCTGGTGACTGATTATCAAAACTGGCTGTTTTACTATGTTTTACCTTTCAACTGAGATCAGGTTTACAGATTAAATTGCTACCATTACGCTTGTTTTTGGCTTTGGACAGTAGCCAGACTGCTAAGCGTAGCCAGGCTGCCAAGTGTAGCCACACTGCTTGCTGTAGCCAGGCTGCCAACTGTAGCCACGCTGCCAACTGTAGCCACGCTGCTTAATGTAGCCAGACTGCTAAATGTAGCAAGGCTGCCAACTGTAGCCACACTGCTAAATGTTGCCAGGCTGCCAACTGTAGCCACACTGCTAAATGTAGCCAGGCTGCTAACTGTAGCCATGCTGCTAAATGTTGCCAGGCTGCCAACTGTAGCCACACTGCTAAATGTAGCCACACTGCCAACTGTAGCCACACTGCTAAATGTTGCCAGGATGCCAACTGCAGCCACACTGCTAAATGTAGCCACACTGCTAACTGTAGCCAGGCTGCCAACTGTAGCCACACTGCTAAATGTAGCCAGGCTGCTAACTGTAGCCATGCTGCTAAATGTTGCCAGGCTGCAACTGTAGCCACACTGCTAAATGTTGCCAGGCTGCCAACTGTAGCCACACTGCTAACTGTAGCCAGGCTGCCAACTGTAGCCACACTGCTAACTGTAGCCAGGCTGCCAACTGTAGCTACACTGCTAAATGTAGCCACACTGCTAACTGTAGCCAGGCTGCCAACTGTAGCCACACTGCTAAATGTAGCCAGGCTGCTAACTGTAGCCAGGCTGCCAACTTTAGCCATGCTGCCAACTCTAGCCACACTGCTAGCTGTAGCCACACTGCTAACTGTGTGTTTGTTTGTTTACATCCACCTGATGACAACAACAGTATTTGTGTTTGAAATATGGTCATCAGGTCATTGAACACATGACTCTGAGCTGATGTGAAGCTTCCAATGTCCCAGTGGTCTCTGAATGCACCACAACTCAACCTGATGAGCAAACAGTTTAAACAGCCCCTGGAGACCACTGAGAGTTTTACCTGTCAGGCGCCACACAGGCTCTTTTCTGCAGGCTTGAGGGAAAACCTGCAGACAAAACTCAGTAATAATACAAGTATTCTGTATAGTTGAAAACTAATTTATGATGTCAAGCACTTTTATTAATATTTTTCATCTTTACTTCATCAGGTCCTTTGAAGGAACGAAACAATTCATCAAACTCGTCATCTTACAGCATAATAAGAATATTAACAGTTTGATTAATATTTTCAAATTTTTTGTCATTTCTTATTTTGAGTCATTCTATTAAGATTATCTGATTTTCTTGAACTATAAAAACTCCTTCATGTTAAAATGTTTAAAATCATTGAAAAATAAAAATACTTTATGGAAACGTTGCAACACTCCTGAAACCAGACTAATACGTGAATACAAAAACAAAAACAAAACAAGTCCCATCACAAATTGTTCGTCAGCAGAATGTGTTCATAATGATAATCAAGCATGTTAATAATCGATCAGAGAAGAAACTAAAGCTTACATAGAAACACTAGAACATGTTGTTCATATTTCATGTGTCATAAAAAAAGCAAACTTTATTAAGCACAGACTTGTTAATGTCTCCAATAATCAACCAATATTTAATCAATATTTTTCCTGAATCATGACAGTAAATAAAACCGGTAGAATAAAGTGTGATGTCATGATGATGTCACAAAGCAGCTCATATTCTTGTGTGGTTGTCATGGCAACAGCAGATAAATAAACCTGGAGCATCAGCAGCGGCCAATTTGTGTCAAATCTGTAATGTGTAAATAATAATGTGTTTAACAACAACAACAACAACTCCTTCTCATGAAGCTCTCAGCTGTGTCTCATTATCTTCAGCTGCACCAATAAAGTAAGTGGACGTTGAGTTTAAAGGTCAAACAGGACGTTTACACATTTAGTAGTTTTTCATTTTGAGCTCATTAGAGACACAAAATGGCCGCCCCCCGAGGAAACCACCCAGCTAGCATCCTCTGTCTCTGATGGTTGGGGGTTGGCCAGAATACCAGGATGAGCCAATCAGAGGCAGAGGAGACAGAGAAGGCGGGCCATGCTAACAGAAGAAGAGGAATTCATAAGAAACAACTTCCTCAAGGTCAACAACTCTTTCCCTCCCTCCTCCCTTCCTTCCTTAGTTTTAGTTTTTCTTTCTTTGTGTCTGTTTTTATTTCATCTCTTCACTTCGTTGGTTGCTTCCTTGTTTCCTTTGTTGTTTCCTCAGTCAAAGGAAGGAAACATCGGCTCAAAGACTAGGAAATAAGTAAATCTGAGCCAATCACAGTCCTCCTGCCTCTGTGACATCACTTCCTCCTCCTGCAGCGGTAGCAGCACACACGGCTCCTCCCCTCCTCCTCCTCCTCCCCCCCTCCTGCTTCCTTCACCACGTATGGTGGTGGGGGGGCGGAGCTCGACACGCCGTACGGGTTCCCGCCGTCACTGCCCAGAGCCATAGGATTGGCTATCACTGTGGCGACGTCATTGGAGGAGCGGAGCTTAGCCCGTGGGATGCTCACCTCACTGTACGGGTTCTCCAGGGTGACGTCAATCTTTGACATGATGGTGCGTCACAGGGGGCGGGGCTGAAGATGATCAATCAATCAATCTATCAAGCCAATTATAAGGCAGTAAGGGCGAGAGAGCTCTGTCGAGGAGAAAGAGAGAGAGAGGTGTTAACATAGAGGGAACAAGAAGGCATAGAAGGAAAGACATCAATAGCCTAAGAAGTTTTTCTTCAACATTCAAATAAAACCTGATTGAAACTGACCCAAAAATGTAATAGATTACTCTTCTACTGAAAAGAATTCTGCAGAGTCTTTGCTCTCTGATTTTGTTGATTGCAGAAGAAGTTTCTCTAAATCACATCTGTGTGTTTCCCTATGAGAAGGAGCGCCCCCCTCAGGACACTTCACTTTTAGTTACAGTTACAGTTACAGCTACAGCTACAGTTACAGCTACAGCTACAGTTACAGCTACAGCTACAGTTACAGTTACAGTTACAACTACAGTTACAGTTACAGCTGCAACTACAGTTACAGTTACAGTTACAACTACAGTTACAGCTACAGCTACAACTACAGTTACATTTACAGTTACAGATACAGTCACAGCTACAGTTATAGTTGCAGTTACAGCTACAATTACAGTTACAGCTATAGTTAGTTACAGCTACAGCTACAGCTGCAGCTATAGCTAGTTATAGCTACAGTCACAGCTACAGTTACAGTTACAGTTACAACTACAGTTACAGCTACAGCTACAGCTACAGTTACAGTTACAACTAAAGTTACAGTTGCAGCTACAACTACAGTTACATTTACAGTTACAGCTACAGTCACAGCTACAGTTACAGTTGTAGTTGTAGTTACAGCTACAATTACAGTTACAGCTATAGTTAGTTACAGCTACAGCTACAGCTGCAGCTATAGTTAGTCACAGCTACAGTTACAGTTACAGTTACAACTACAGTTACAGTTACAGCTACAGTTACAGTTACAACTACAGTTACAGTTACAACTACATTTACAGATACAGCTACAGTTACAGTTACAACTACAGTTACAGTTACAGCTACAACTACAGTTAAATTTACAGTTAAATTTACAGTTACAGCTACAGTCACAGCTACAGTCACAGCTACAGTTACAGTTATAGTTGTAGTTACAGCTACAATTACAGTTACAGCTATAGTTAGTTACAGCTACTACAGCTACAACTGCAGCTATAGTTAGTTATAGCTACAGTCACAGCTACAGTTACAGCTACAACTACAACTACAGTTACAGTCACAGTTAAAGCTACAGCTACAGTCACAGCTACAGTTACAGTTACAGCTATAGTTACAGCTACAGTTACAGTTACAGCTACAGTCACAGCTACAGTTACAGCTACAGTTACAGCTATAGTTAGTTACAGCTACAGCTATAGTTAGCTATAGCTACAGTCACAGCTACAGTTACAGTTACAGCTACAGCTGCAGCTATAGTTAGTTATAGCTACAGTCACAGCTACAGTTACAGCTACAGCTACAGTTACAGTTACAGCTACAGTTACAGTTACAGCTATAGTTACAGCTACAGTTACAGCTACAGCTACAGTTACAGCTACAGTCACAGCTACAGTTACAGCTACAGTTACAGCTATAGTTAGTTACAGCTACAGCTACAGCTACAGCTATAGTTAGTTATAGCTACAGTCACAGCTACAGTTACAGTTACAGCTACAGCTACAGCTACAGTTACAGTTACAGCTACAGCTGCAGCTATAGTTAGTTATAGCTACAGTCACAGCTACAGTTGCAGCCACAGTTACAGTTACAGCTACAGCTACAGTTACAGTTACAGCTACAGCTACAGTTACAGTTACAGCTACAGTTACAGCTACAGCTACAGCTATAGTTACAGCTATAGTTACAGTTACAGCTACTTCTACAGTTACAACTACAGTTACAGCTATAGTTACAGTTACAGCTACAGCTACAGTTACAGTTACGACTACAGTTACAGTTACAGCTAGTTACAGTTACAGGCATAGTTACAGTTACAGCTATAGTTACAGCTACAGTTAGTTACAGCTATAGTTACAGCTACAGTTGGTTACAGTTACAGCTATAGTTACAGTTACAGCTACAGTTACAGTTACAGCTACAGTTACAGTTACAAGTACAGTTACAGCTAGAGTTACAGCTACAGTTACAGTTACAAGTACAGTTACAGCTATAGTTACAGTTACAGCTACAGCTACAGTTACAACTACAGTTACAGCTACAGTTACAGCTACAGTTACAGTTACAACTACAGTTACAGCTACAGCTACAGTTACAACTACAGTTACAGCTACAGTTACAGCTACAGTTACAGTTACAACTACAGTTACAGCTACAGCTACAGTTACACCTACAGTTACAGCTACAGTTACAGTTACAACCACAGTTACAGTTGCAGCTAGTTACAGTTACAGCCATAGTTGCAGTTACAGCTATAGTTACAGTTACAGCCACAATTAGAGATCAGCAAAGTTAAACGGAGTCACATGAACGAAGAGTCTGTAAAGCTTCATGTTCAGCCTGATGAGACTCAGCAGCAAACGTTCAAGTGTGAAACACAACATGGAGTCATCTGACTCACCTGTTCAGAGCTGCACACCTTTTTCTACTTCTTCTTCCTTTTCTTCTTGAATTTAGTGTCTTTATAGAAAATCGCAAACTTGTTCTGCTGTTTTTATTGCGTCTCTTCTTCTTCTGTGCTGCTGTTTAAAGAAACTCAGCAATCTGACTCTCTCTCTCCTTTTTCACTGTGTGTAAAGCTCGCTCGACCGCCTCGCCCAAACCTGTTCTACCTGCCGACACTCCCTCTTTCTGTCTCTCTCTGTTCATTCCCTGTGGAGCTCCACCTCTTCTCTCTCTGTCTCACACTAACATATGAACAGTGTTGGCAGTGTTTTACCTCAGGAGCAGTGGGACCAGGTTCAGCTGTGATACCTTGAATTGATCCAATCAGAAATGGGCTACAGTGATGTCACTCACTCTGCACATGCTCGGTTTGATTGTCTTGTTGCTGTTGAAGGAGCCAGACTTCCAGAAACACAATTTAAAGTTTTCTGTCACTTTCAGGAGTGGACAGGTAGGCAAGCAGGTGACAACATGGCTGCTGGTAACATCGTCCCTCAACCAAATCACAATTATACTTTATATCATAAAGGTCTTCAGAAGCTACATGAGACCGCTGTCGGCCTGTAACTAGTAGCCCCTCTGGCTAATGCCAACGTATTTCTAGAAATATTATTAATTTGCACTGTCTCTCAAACAATGTAATACAATAAAATAAAACTATTATAGTCCAAATTAAATGTTCAATGCTAAATGCTGAGTTGATGTTAGTTAGCCTAGTCACACGCCAACAGTCCTCAAACTATTTAGAATCCATGTTTAATATTTGTGTGTTCATTGAACCATTTTCTTTCTTCATAATGTGGCATCTTCATACATTCATATATATTTATAAAGAAAAGATGAGAAAAGAAAAGCTGGTCACAGTAACCAGTGAAGGCATTCAAATCAATTCCTCAGCAGGCACATATTTAATGAAAACACTCAAATGTATTACACATTGAAGTTTATGAGAACAGGTAAGACATGTGGAAAGGTGAGACATGGGTACAGGTGAAACAAGGTGACAGGCAAACATCAGGACAGGTGAATCATGAGGAAAGGTGAGAGATCAGGACAGGTGAAGTCTGTCTGTCTGTAACCGGTTGGACAGAAACTTGTACCATTCTTGTGGCACCAAGTCCCGCCCACACTCTGCTCCTATTGGCTGAGGTTTACACGTGTTTTTCCAGCTGCTTCAATCCCACACCTGTGTCATCATAATGTTTATAGTGTTAGAAATTATGATGAAGGCTTAAATAAAATGTCTGAGGTGATCTCAATTCAAGGACAAAATAAATAAATCAACTAAAGCAAAGTATTGATCCAGTGTTTGCATATTGATCAGGTGCTAATTAAATAATAATCAGTCAATATATTCCAGTTTATGTTTCATCTTGAACGTGTTATGTTCTAAGGTGTTTTATAACCCTTTGACCACAATATTAAACTTGTTGTTTGTTCTGTGGCTCAGGGGTAGAGCCAGCGTCTTTTTATCAGAAGGTTGCTGGTTCTTCTTCTTCTTCATCTTCATCTTCAAGTGTCCTTGGGCAAGATACTGAACCCCAAACTGCCCTTGATGCTCGGCACCGTGCATGGCAGCTGCCACCATCAGTGTGTGAACTAATTAGTGTCAGTCAATTTGGACAGAAGAGTCTGATAAATGTCAAAATGTTCTTTGTTTATATTATTAAAAAAATGTTTGTTGTTGTTTGTTATTAAATATGTTGTTGTTTATATTATATATAAAAAGTTTGCTGCTGTTTATGTTATTAAATATGTTGTTGTTTATATTATATATAAAAAGTTTGTTGCTGTTTATGTTATTAAACATGTTGTTGTTTATATTTTTTAAAAAGTTTGTTGTCGTTTCTGTTATTAAATATGTTGTTGTTTCTATTATCAAAACCGGTTTGTTGTTGTTTATGTTATTATACTATTATCATAATGATTTCACCCCCTCCTCATTTCCCCCTTTTCCGTTTCCCGCGGAAGCCCCTCCCTGTTAGCCGTTAGCCGCTTAGCTCCATAGCCGGACGACAGGAGGAGACGCCGGGAAGACAGAGGAGGAAAACAAGGAGAAGAAAAGGAAATGAGCCCGGCGGAGGACAGCAGAGGACCGCGGTGACCGGACAGCGAGTCTGCCGCCGAAAACAGCCGCTTCACGGTGCGTTGTTGCGGCGGAGAAGGGCCGCGGAGAAGTGGAAAAACAGTCAACCTCCTCCCGACTCTCCCACTCCTCCTCCTCCTCCGACTGCTGTCTTCCTCTTTTCTTTATTTACTGGAGAAATTATCCGAAATCAGGAGCCGAAGCACAAAGTGCTGGTTATAGTCCGGTTATTGAGATGGTGGTTGGTTTTAAAGTTGGTGTTAATCAAGTTTACCCGCCGCCATCAGCTGCCAGATCCAGTTTCCTTCAGTTCAGTGGAAACTTCAGAGCTCCTTATCCTGTTAGCCTGTTAGCCTGCTAGCTTCACTCCCCCACTTGTTTTGACGAGGAAGAGCTAGCGTCAGCCTAGCTTCAGTTGTACAGCAGTTCTGATTGAATTGGAAGGGTTACTTTGAAAATCGGTTTGGAAAAAACAGATCAAAGCTGTTCGGTGTCATTTAAGTGATGTAAGGAGGATATAAATGTGTGTGTGAAGGTTTGGAGCAGGTGAGAAATGTGTGTGTGAAGGTTTGGAGCAGGTGAGAAATGTGTGTGTGAAGGTTTGGAGCAGGTGAGAAATGTGTGTGTGAAGGTTTGGAGCAGGTGAGAAATGTGTGTGTGAAGGTTTGGAGCAGGTGAGTGAAGCCAGCAGGATGTGTTGACAGTCTGAATGTTCACGCTGTCGTTGAAGAAACACGGAGGAGATGTGAACTGTCAGAAACGTTTTGATGAATGTTTTCGATGAGAACTGAAGCTCTTGATCAATAAACTGATCACTGCTGGATGTTTTTTCTCTGGATCAATACTCTGATCACTGCTGGATGTTTTTTTTGAAAACATTTTAGAGTTTCTAAGTAAATGGAATGTGAACTTTATACCTGAGTATCATTGAGAATGATTAAGAAGGGTTTGATGAAGCGAGTGATCACTGTAATAATTCAGTAACAGTATTTATTGCACATTAAATCTAAATGTTGAAACAGATCCTTTGGACTGTGAAAGTTTAAAATGCTCCATTACAAGTGACCGAACCTGTTACTGCAGTGCGACCGCTACATTTACCTGAGCATACTTTAGCGTGTGTTTACCATCCACATGTATGTTTGATCATGATGAAGCTGATGATGATACACATCTTTGTTCTCTCTCTCCTCAGACGACCATGCAGTCATTCCTCGCTCACCCCTTCCATTAGAGTGTGTGTGTGTGTGTGTGTGTGTGTGTGTGTGTTTGTGTGTGTGTGGGACTGCGTGTGTGTGTGTGTGAGAGATCCAGGATGGGGTTTGGTCGGGATCTGAGGAATTCCCACGAGGGATTACTGAAGCTGCAGGACTGGGAGTTAAAGGTGCGACTTGTTAAGTGTCACAGTGAACATTTTGATGTTTAGCTTTGTTTCATCAAACTCTCACTGACACTCAAACTCAGGCCACGTCCAGACGACAACGCCGTTTTGCGAAAACGCACACGTATTGCATCGTTTTGGCCGACCGTCCATACGGATCCTGAAAACGCAGCCCCTGAAAACGCACTTTTTTGAAAACGGGTCTCAGGGTGGGGAAATCCGAAAAGGCAGCCCTCCCATTTTCATGTGGACGGCGAATCCGCATACTTTCCAAAACGATGACGCCATCGCCCCACACCACGACGTCTCATAACAATAACAACAACAATGGCGGAGTACATGCTCGTGTTCGTGCCGCGGAAGATATTGAGCCTTTCTTGCAACTTACTCGCCTTGTAGTTGAGTGTGAGTCGCAGCAGCAGTTCGACCTCATTACCGGTCCACACAAACAATCCTGGTTTCCTTGCACTCGCCATTTTCATCTTCTTCATGTTGTGTTCGGTTTCTCCGTCTACTGTCTGTTTGTTTACAGCGCGCAAGCTTAATGCGCATGCTCCGTGTCTTCTCTGTTTTTGGTGAATGTCAACTGCCACCTATAGGCTGGAATATGAAATACAGCGTTTTCGGTTGTTGTCAGTGGAGCCGTGTGGATGCAAATATTCTTAAAACGATGACGAGGAAGACGGAGAAAAAAAAGATCGTTTTCGCCCGTGTGGACGGGGCCTCAGAGGGAGATGATTCTATAATTGAGTGTAAATGTAGTTTGAGACATCACAGCCAATCAGGTCTTGGGGCGCTATTTAGCTCAGCTGGTGGAGTGGGCGTCCCATGTGCAGAGGCTTTGTCCTCACTGCGGTGGCCCGGGTTCGAGTCCTGGTCTGGGACCCTTTGCTGCGTGTCACTCCCCCTCTCTCTCATCCTCTTTCCTATCTATCTCCAGCTCTTCTATCAATTAAACCTGATAAAAGGCCAAACAAAAACAAAAAAAATCAGGTCTTCCATTAATCAGTAGCCCCATTCACACTTCTCTTTGAGTGCAGGGATCCGTTACCAGTTCTCTGCATCCTCCTCTGTGTGAAAGTCTCAGATACGGCGAGGGGAGACATTTAGTAGTACTAGTAGTAGTATTAGTAGTATCAGAGGAAGTATCAGAGGAAGTATCAGAGGTATTATCAGAAGAAGTATCAGAGGAAGTATCAGAGGAAGTATCAGAGGTAGTATCAGAGGAAGTATCAGAGGAAGTATCAGAGGTAGTATCAGAGGAAGTATCAGAGGAAGTATCAGAGGTAGTATCAGAGGAAGTATCAGAGGTAGTATCAGAGGAAGTATCAGAGGAAGTATCAGAGGTAGTATCAGAGGAAGTATCAGAGGTAGTATCAGAAGTATCAGAGGAAGTATCAGAGGTATTATCAGAAGAAGTATCAGAGGAAGTATCAGAGGAAGTATCAGAGGTAGTATCAAAGGAAGTATCAGAGGTAGTATCAGAGGAAGTATCAGAGGAAGTATCAGAGGTAGTATCAGAGGAAGTATCAGAGGAAGTATCAGAGGTAGTATCAGAGGTAGTATCAGAGGAAGTATCAGAGGTAGTATCAGAGGAAGTATCAGAGGAAGTATCAGAGGTAGTATCAGAGGTAGTATCAGAGGAAGTATCAGAGGAAGTATCAGAGGTAGTATCAGAGGAAGTATCAGAGGATGTATCAGAGGCGCAGTATTGGCGAACCAAACCAGTGCGAACGGATAAGCTAGTGTCGTCGAGCGAGGGTGTGTCAGTCTGACAATCTCATAACTACACAGGTCCTTCACTCAACTAAATACAGAGAAATGTCCCACAAAGCAACGTTACAGGACCAAACAACAGTACCTGTAACTGTAAAGGCCCCCCACACACCGCCCAGACTCAAACCAACAGCCATCTGATTTTATCTGACCACTCCGTTACCTCTCGTCTGACCCGTTTGGCAGAAAAGTTGCATTGAAACGTACCGCCTCAACGATTGCCAACTACACTGGAGCGTGTACGTTCTGTGCTTGCGCGAGATTGGGTGGCACTAGTCTCATGCCAGCAATCCAAAATATGATAACAGGAAACGATGGAACGCAGTGCATAGAAAAACAAAGCACACAGCATAGAGTTCAGTGACACACACAGAATTCTGCTAGCACACCGCCAGTCAGAATGGTCATACAGCTAGTAGACAACCAATCAGAGTATCCAATGGCTCAGACGGCCAACAGCCCACCTTCTCACACTTCGCATGTTGAATTGGAGCAGACGCTGTCCGCGTGGTCCCAAAAGCTTCCAACGCAGCTGAACACACCAAACAGAGTTGTTCCCAAACTTGTGTGAGTCTCCCCCAATGCTTCAGATGGCCAACAGTGGGCCCGCGGTGTTTCAGTCTTAACTGTCTTTGCAGCAGTTATATGTGGAGAAGTGTCTGTCCTCATGTCTGTCCTCCTGTCTGTCCAACCAACGTCACATTTCTGCCTGAAGTTCTGCATCTGTCACAGGCAGAACACTTAAACTCACAAGTGTTTGTCTCCTTCACTGTTGTGTTGTTGTAGTTACTGTTGTCACGGTGACCGTCAGCCCTCCAGACCGAGTCTTCAGTGAACTTTCCCCCAGAAAACAGCCTCCGTCCTGCGAGTGACAAATCAGACAGTTTGCTGATGGCGTCACGCCTGTTTAGGAGCCACGGCAACATATCTGAGGCATCCATCTTTTCTGCCTGATCCAGAACTGGTCACAAGATGGTGTCATATTTAAGAGCACAGCCAATTGTAGCGTACTGAATCTTTTCTGGGGTTAGATGATACGTAAGATCTCTATGTATATAGACTAGTGCTGTCAAACGATTAAAATATTTAATCACGATTAATCGCATTAATGTCATAGTTAACTCAAAATCGCAATTAATCGCACATTTGTATCTATTCTAAATGTCCCTTGATTTCTTTTTTTCCCATTATTTTTTCTCATTTTAATGCTCTTATCAACATGGAAAAGTGGATTGGCTTGCTTCGAAAAAAAACATTGGCAAACAGGGCGATCCAAAATAAAATTATAAAGTGCACATGTCAGGTAAACTAGGACTCAGCCTATAGTGCAGTTAAACCAGGGCGGTAAGTAAGTTTGTTCTTAGTTGTGGTATCCAATTACTTCTGTCTGAAGTCATCCATTGTCGCCTGGCTATGACGAGGGGGCGGAGAATTCGAATCAGCTGTGTGCTTTGCCATCAAGTGGCATTTCAGACTGGACGTGCTAAGATGATAGCTCAGTTTGCAACGACAAGACACAGATCACTTTGGTCTTGTCAATGGAACCATTTGGTAACTGTTTAAAAGTAAACTTTACATTCAGAATCTCATTGGCATCCATTTCGGCGTCTCGCGCTCGCCATCCACTCAAAACGTAATGTGCCTACCACTCTTTGGCCGGCTCGTAAAGCCCAAACGGCGTGCCTGTTACTTTGCTTTCCGGTCTAGCTAGATCCGGTGTGGTGTTGTAGATTTTCTAATGTTACTAGTTGTTACAACAGCGTGTGTAAAAAAACTACACAGTTTGCTTGGCCAAAAAGAACGTTAATCTCGCGATAAAAAAATTGACTCCGTTAAATGGGTTTTCGTTAACGCTGTTAATAACGCGTTTAACTGACAGCACTAATATAGACTCAGTACAAGTCTCCTGGCCAGGAGTTTGGCAAAGACTGTTATATGTTTGAGACAGAGATCCTGCGGTACTGTGCCAAATATTGCTATTCACCATATTCGTATGTCTTATCTCTTGATTTGTTTATAAGACTTTCAGCATGTTTTGTCGATAAGAGAGTGTGTAGTTGGCATACAAAGAGTCATCAGTAATGGAGTATGATCCGATATTACTATCACCTGACATTCACATTAGCTGATTAATGGAAGTAATTATAATCTATGTGCGAATATGTTTTATGGACTGGTGAGTGAAAAGAACACTTTTACTTTTAGGGTTCTGGAAGCACCAAGCACCAGCCATCAGATATGTATTAAGAAACCGTTGAATGCTGCTTTAAGGGCTGTGGTTTTGGGTGAGCTGCGATCCAGTGAGGATGACAGCAGACAATTCATGTTTCCCCCAGTATGAGGTGATGTGTGTCCATGTTGGGTAGATGTGAGAAAAGCTTAATAAAACATGTGCTGTCATCCCAGTTTGGTGCATACACATTTGCCAGGATGATGACTATTATGTAGCGACCGCTGGGATCTGCCTCAAGCCTTGACATGATGAATGGAACAATTTTATTGACAAGCAACGCAGCTCCCCTAGATTCTAATTGAAAATTTGAATGATAGGATTGACCCACATCAAAGGTGTTAAGGTGGGTTTCTTGGAGATAAGCAATCCCTACATTTAGTTGATTTATATGTGAAAATACTTTTTTACGCTTCACTGGATGGTTTAAAGATTTAACATTCCAGCTCATGGAGGTGACCTGACAACCACCTGGTTTGTTCACATTCATGTTTAGTTGTGGTCTGTTAAGGGGCCATCCACATGGAAACACTTGTTTGTGTAAACGCACATGTTTTGCATCGTTTTGGCCGACCGTCCACATGGATCCTGTAAACGCAGCGCCTGTAAACTCACTTTTTTGAAACCGGGTCTCAGGGTGGAAAAATCTGAAAACGCAGCCCTTGCGTTTTCATGTGGACGGCGAATGCACATACTCTGCGTATCGATGACGCCATCGCCCCGCCCCTCGACCTCTAGCCTTCGACCTCTGAACCCTGCGACGTCTCATAACAATAACAACAACAACAACAACAACAATGGCGGACTTCATGCTTGTGTTCGTGTTTCTTGCAACTTACCCGCCTTGTAGTTGAGTGTGAGTCACAGCAGCAGTTCGACCTCATTATTGGTCCACACAAACGATTCTGGTTTCCTTGCACTCGCCATTTTCATCTTCTTCTTGTTGTGTTCAGTTTCTCCGTCTACTGTCTGTTTGTTTACAGCACGCAAGCTTTCTTCGCATGCTCTGTGTCTTCTTCTTCGTTTTTGGTGAATTTCAAGGGCCACCTATAGGCCTGGAATATGAACTACAGCGTGTTGAGTCGTTTTAAATGGATCTGTTTGGACGCAAATATTCTTGAAAAGATGCCGAGGAAGAAGGAGGAAAAAAAGATTGTTTTGTTACGTGGGGACATGGTCTAAATCTTATATTATAACATATTTTGTTAAAGGGGACACACATTTAAATGTATAGTGATATATGACGAACCTCATTAGTTGTACATATACAAAGATAACCCCTCTACTAAGATATTTCTCCCACCACCAGTCGCCAGTGGGAATGTGCTGACCACTAAACTTTCACAAAACAATCCACACATCACGTGCTCTTATCTAAATGCTACTTAGATGAGAAAAGAAAATAGAAAAATGAAGTTAAAAAGGTGGCGCCCTTTAAACAGTGAGCTTACACCTCTAGACATTTCTTGGCCATTCAATACTCTTAATTATAATTGTAAAACAGAGATGACCGATTGTGACTAATACAACCGATTATAGTCTAAACTGTGGTTATCAGCAGTAACCAGTGATCCTGTTACTCCAGCCTCCCCAGAACAGTCCATACTTTACTTTATTCCACTTTCTCCAAACAGTGTTCATGCGTGACGCTCACTTACTCATCAAGAGAAGGTCATAGAGAAAATTAATGGAACAAGGAGGAAGAACAGTCCACTATGCATGCTGTCAGTGAGAGGTCCATAACACAGTGAGACAGATATAGAATCTTTAGAGGATGTTTGCCTTCACAGAAGGCATAGCGGTCCCGTTGTGTGTGATCTGGAGCCGGGCTGGTTGAAGTATCCTGTCCCTCAGTCCCGACTTAATCACACCAAATCTGATCCACCACTGCCTCTATGGTAATGCTCCAATTTACCTAAAGGAGCTAATCACCCCTCAACCCTCTTCACGACACCTCCGCTCCGGTCAGGCAAACGTCCTGCAGATCCCAAGGACCAAGCTCCGAACCATGGGAGACAGAGCCTTTTGCCACGCCGCTCCCTGTATTTGGAACGCTCTCCCTGACCACCTGAGAGCACCGCTGACCCTGGACACTTTTAAAAAAGGCCTAAAAACCTACCTTTTTAAGAAAGCCTTTTATTAGTCTAGTTGGAGACGTTCTCTCTCCAATCCTTGTTTTACTGATGTAGCACTTTGAGATTGTTTGCTCAATATAAAGTGCATTACAAATAAAATTCATTATTATTATTATTAAATCCCACAGCCAACTCATCCTTCAGCTCTTTTTTAAAAAGAGTCTGTTTTGAGTGAGGACAGCAGCTTGGCCTTCATGTCCATCATACTGCTCTGCTCAGCCTGCAGTGTTTCCCATACATTGACGAGACTACCTACTGCCCTGCCAAAGTCTAAATATGGAATGTGAAAAAATATTTCCGCCTTTCCAATGCATACCGATGTTTCAGTCAGTCTCTTTTCTTGGCATTACTTTTAATGACTTCAGTACTGCTAATTCAGTGCTGTTTTAGTGAAAGAAAAAAAATATGAAGCAGTTTTCGAACCTGGAGCAATGCGCTTCACGCCCTCAGAGGCTCCTCCACACACACACACACACAGCGACAAATGGTGGGTCTGTGTGCCGCTCTGAAGCAGCCATGAATAGTTACATGATGACAAAAATGTCACCTATGACTGACTGTTACGGTGAGTTGAAGAGTATCAGAAACATCCAGTTTGTTATTGTATATTCACAAAAAATCTGATTTCATTTAAATGTTGCTAACTAGTACCCAACACATGACCCCCCCCACACCAAGACAGTCTTATTTATTTATTAGACTGTGTGGAGAACTTTAAACACTGACAGGAGAAACATTTATCTGTACCGTTGTTCCTGTGTACAGTCATTTACATCATATGTAACACATGAAATCAATGTGTGTTGGTGCAGCCAGTGTTGACAGTCATTGGGGAGCTCACTCCGTCTGTTGAGCAGCAAGTTAGAGACAGAATATTTTATATTTCAAAACTGAATGATGTGAAAACTTTTAAGAGGCACGCTGAAGCCAACGAAGCTGTAGAAGTTTGATGCTGAAGTAAACTGAAGGAGGAAAAAGTGTCAAACTAATGAAGTAAATATGAGACCCAATCATGCAAGTGAAGGTGAGCATGCCGAGGTGTGATGTCATCACTTCCTGTCAGCTCTTCACACTTAACACAAAAACGCGTCTCTGTCGCCCTCTAGCTGCTGGAGACAGTGAAGCGCTTCATGACACTACGAGTGAAGAGCGACAAAGAGTACGCCGCTTTGCTGCTTAGCATGACTCAGCAAACTGAGAAACAGGAAGCCGCTGATTACGTCAGCACAGTGAGCAAGGTAAGACTCAACTGGTCATTCAAGCACACCTGCTGTCCCGGGCGGGGTTACACCTGCTGTCCCGGGCGGGGTTACACCTGCTGTTCCGGGGCAGGGTCACACCTGCTGTCCCGGGCGGGGTCGCTCCTGCTGTCCCGGGGCGGGGTCGCACCTGCTGTCCCGGGGCGGGGTCGCACCTGCTGTCCCGGGGCGGGGTCGCACCTGCTGTCCCGGGGCGGGGTCGCACCTGCTGTCCCGGGGCGGGGTCACACCTGCTGTCCCGGTGTCATCATACTGCTCTGTCTCTGTGTTTGTGTGTGTCAGTCGTGGTCTCAGGTGATTCGTCAGACAGAGGCATTGGGTCGAGTCATGAGGAGTCACGCTGATGATCTGAACTCTGGTCCTCTGCACCGCCTGGCCACACTGATCCGGGACAAGCAACAGGTGAAGAAGAGCTACCAGAGTCTTCATCAGCAGCTGGAGAGTCACAACCACAAGGTCTGCTGGGAAACACACACACACACACACACACACACACACACACACACACACACACACTGAACACAACACTGTAGTTTCCAGTGAGCAGCTGACAGGTCAGTTGAAATGTCGATTGGTGAAGCTGAAGTAAATTGTCTGTCAGCATTTCAGAATGCTGAAGGTTTTCTAGAGGCTAAAGAAGACCTGAAGGGATTTGAAGCGTCAGTAATAATATTTACAGTCAAACTGTCAAATGAAGAAATAAAAACGACCAGAAAGAAAGAGTGAAAGATGGAATAGACTGTTTGAGGTAGAAGAAGCTGTGGTCAGTTCAGATGTGACAGCAGTTGATGATGTTGTTGTTGTTGCCAGGTAACCAGGAGCGACCTGGACAAACTGAAAGCCACGTATCGTCAGCTGAGCCGCGACGCCAACAATGCCAAAGAGAAATACAGAGAGGCTCTGGCTAAAGGTTTTTCTTCTTTACTCTTCAGTCTGTTGAAAAAGACTTAAACTTAATAATATACTAAGAAACTTTCAGTTTATCAACGTCAGAATTTCTGTCCTTGAGTGTTTCAGTAATGCCTCAAAGCTTATGACATTTTTAAGTTATTTCACAAATGTCCCTTATTCCTCCACTTCCTCCGTCCAATCACAGGCCGGGAGGCAGAGCGCGCCCGCGAGCGTTATGACAAAGCGACGGCAAAGCTCCACAACCTTCACAACCAGTATGTGTTGGCGGTGTGTGGTGCTCGAACGCAACAGGATGAACACCGCCGCCGAGCTGCACCCGCACTGCTCGACGCTCTGCAGAGGATGCAGGAAGACATGACACTCGCCCTGTGAGTCACATGATCACACACACACTCTGAACCCTTACCTGACGCACCCACATACTGCCTGACACACACATGCTACCTGTCATATTGATGTACTGATGATATTCTTGTGTGTACCTGTGTAATACTGCAGTAGAAGTATTCTGGAGGAGTACTGTGAGATCAGCAGTCTGCTGACGGAGGAGATCGTGAAGGTCCATCAGGAGATCTCAGCAGCTGTGCAGCAGATCGACCCGCTGGCTGAGTACCAACACTTTATCGACGCCTACAGGTCTGACGGTCACCACTTGTCACACATCCCTCACACTTTGGTTACTGTGATAACGGTTTTTGTGTGTCACTTTTGGTTACCATGGTAACAGGTCTCCGGAGACTCCTGAGGCAAGCGTGGAATTTGATGCGTGCCTATTGGAGGAGACGGACAACCTTCCGGCCAATGAGATCCTCTGGAACACTCTGACAGCCGACAGCCTGCAGGCCATGTGAGCTGCTTCAAAATAAGACCGTCACTCACGGCTTCCTGTAGCCTGTCAAAGTAAAATGTTTTCCAGCTTTCTGTGACACTTTGATGATCTGTTTGTTTGCTTTTCCAGGTTGTCGTCGGCGACGGAGGAGCTAGTGCTGACTCAGCAGAATCTGAGGACAAAGGAGGCGTTGGCCGACGACCTCGATACCAAAATCCAGACGAGTCAGCAGAGCGCTGAGAGGAAGAGCGAGTGAGTCTGTCTGTCTCTCTCTCAATTCAATTTAATTTAAATTTGCTTTATTTGCATGAATGTCACAGAGACTATGTTGCTAAAGCATAAAGAGTCAATTAAACAGAACAAAAATACACTTCATAAGTTAATATGTACATATATAAATAGAGTAAAATTTAAGAAAAATAAAATAATTGTGTGTGTGTGTGTGTAAAATAATAAACAATAATAAAATAATAAGTGATAATGAGAATAATGATAGTATCAATAAACAGGAATAAATGAGTCTTACAGTCTTACATTGAAACATTTCTTCATGTGTGACATGCAGTGACGTACTCTCCTGCGAGTTCTACAGCAGAGCTGTCTTCTCCCAGAAGGATTAATTTGTCTTGTTGGAGGGTGAGGAAGTCGGGGATTTTTTCTTTAAATGTGGGAAATAATTCTTCTCTAATTTCTTTGTATTTGGGACAATTTGTGAGAAAGTGAGTTTCTGTCTCTACTTCTCCAGTGTCACAGTGGATACAGGTTCTTTTTGTTCTTTTATGGCGACCAGTTTCAATGGCAAGTTTATGGTCACTCAGTCTATGTTTTGTAAGGGTTTGTCTTTTTTAATTTTTTTTATTTGGGTTAAATATTGGTCCAATTGGAATTCTCTGTCCAGTAAAAAAGCCCTGCTGCTCCAAGTATGCTCTGTGCTGGTATGAGTCTAAATCAGATCAAGTGCTCTGCAGCCGTGGTTTGAGCAGTTTCTGTGGACTCGCAGAATTCAAGATGCACCTTTTCAGCCGGGTTCAGAGTCCCAGTGCTCTTGTTTAATTAATGGGCCCAGTACTTCACTTCCATATAGGAGGATTGGTTCAATAACACTTTGGAAATTTTTAAGCCAGATCTTAACTGGGGGGTTTAATTTGAATAGAACTTTTCGTATACTGTAATATGCTCCACGGGCTTTATCTGCTAGTGAACTCACAGCTTTAACAAAGCGACCCGAGGCAGTGATAGTTAGGCCAAGGTAAGTGTATTCCATTGTGTGACTCAGTTAGGCCTGCACGATATGAGGAAAATCTGCGATGTGCGAAAACACTGTTCAATATTGCGATGATGATATAAATTGCGATAAATTAACAATTAACAATCATGTAGGTCTTTTTGGTTGTATTGCAGGTGGTACCTGTGTTTGTAACACGTCGTCTCTCCTGAGACACACACACACACACACACACACACACACACACACACACACACGGCTCTCTGACCCATTCACGTCGGGAGTTAAAAACATCCCGTAATTCATTCACTTAACTGTTTAGTAGTGTGATCATGGGTGCACACTTGTTCGTCTTACTATTGTGATTATTGTGTAAATTGGCAATCAGGGTAAAAGTGATAAAAAAAGACTGCCTGACAGACGATGAGTCACTAAGTGTGTGCTGATTGTGTGAGTATGTATGTATATATTGAAAAGTGTTGGGGACATATTACAACCTTGATGGACCCCGCAACACTGTTTTTTTTTTTTTTCAAACATATTTTTTATTGAACAGGTTTTGCAAAGCACAAAAAAGACAAAAACGACGAAAAACGGACAGGAACAGCATCTCAACAACACAAGGTGAAGACAGACAGCTAAAAACAATATGTAGTGAGACCAACGGTAAAATTGGATGACAAACAGACTAAACAAACAAACAAAAATAAATAAATGAATAAAACAAAGCAGACAAGACTTTCAGGGAGCATGTATTGGAGGGCCAACTCTGCATATGGGATGCTGTATATAGGCATCATCAACATGACAAGTGACGCTATTCCCCTGCCCCCCTCCAGGCCAAGTCCATCAGTCCTGAATCCATCCTCTGGGCCGTAGCAGGTCCCAGGTACTCAAAGAAAGAATCCCAAATCCTGTAAAATGTGAAGGGTTTGTCCTTTAAGGCAGTGGAGAAGGCCTCAAAAGGGACGATGTTTGTCACAGTACACAACCATTGATTTAGGGTTGGGGCTTTATCAGAGATCCACATGAGCCCGCAACACTGTTTGAAATATATATGTATTGACCAGTACTATCAGTGAGGCAGGACAGTATTCTTGAATTTAGTATGCTACAAAATAGTTTCCCTAAATTAGAATTTACACAAATGCCTCTATAATTATTAGGATTTAGATTGTCTCCACATTTAAAGATAAGAGAAATCAATCCTTTGTTCCAAATTGTCGGGTAAATTCTACTTTTTAACACTAAGTTAAATAATTTTAGTATAGCCAGTTTAAGTTTATAGATACTGTAATTCAGCTTTTCTGTCCTGACACCATCGATCCCACGAGCCTTTCCATTTTTAAGATCAGCAAGTTTTTCTTGTAGCTCCTCAATTGTAATTAGACTGTCCAAAGAATTTTGGTTGTCTGTTATTGCATTTTCTAATGATTTTATTTTCTCTCTCTCTCTCTCTCTCTCTCTCTCTCTCTCTCTCTCTCTCTCTCTCTCTCTCTCTCTCTCTCTCTCCTGCTCTCCATGATGGTCTATGTCTCTCGCCCTCAGCTGTGTCCTGCTGCTCAGTCAGAAACTTTCTCTCCTCGAGCTTCATCACGCCGTCCAATCACTGCGCAGCTCAGAGGCTCGCCTCGCCTCTCAGAAAGCCTTGTTGGACGCCAAGATGGCCGATGCCGCTTCCCCTC
>OZ023173.1:29275632-29368436 GCA_963678695.2 Diplodus puntazzo
ACACAAGAAGAACGTTCAGTCGCGTCCTCAGTATCAATCACCAGCAGAGTTACTTTTTTTCCGGTGGGCATGGTCGTTGTATGGGCGTGGTCTCCATGTGGGCGTGTCTCTTCAATAACAAAACGTATAAAAACACTTAATCTGTGGTTACACTACAGACGGAGAGCGTGGAATTGATGCTGTCACAGCGTCACACTGAGCCTCTCCGTTAATAAACAAACACTACAACATTTAAATTCATCAAGTCATCGCTGAGAGCCAACTGAACAAACAGTAGCAAACAGCTTAGCGTGATTGTAGGCACGGTTCCTTCTTACTAACAGTCCGATACAAACCAACTACCGCCAGTTAATGAACAAACAAACATCCAGCTTTGAGCCTGTGTGTGTGTGTGTGTGTGTGTGTGTGTGTGTGTGTGTGTGTGTGTGTGTGTGTGTACGTGTGTACGTGTGTGTACACAAGCTGCTCGGCCAATCAGTGTTGACAACTGAACACAATCAGACATGACGCCACAACCGCCTGTCACTGTTGTAAATGTGGCAACAGCTTGAACCCTAAACGTTCCACTGCTGAGGACCAATCAGCTTTCAACACTAACATCAAGTCTTTATTATTTTTATTTATTTTAATATTTTAATGTTTCATGAAACTTGTTTATGGATTGATGTGAAGCTGAAGGAGAACTGACCTTTAGTCTGAAAATCCAGCTGTCAGTCATCACTCAGACCACGCCCACTCTGACCTTCACAAACAAAAATAATCAGATTTTTTTTGGGAACTAGTGAAAGTTTATAAAAAAATGAGAAGGTTGGTTTTTCTTTAAGACTTTAAAACCAAAGTAAGAACTTCATCCAATCAAACATCTCCAAAACAACAAGTAAATGACATCATCAGCACTTACTCCATACGTTTCCAGGTTGTTGTGGTAACTGAACTGACATCAGACCACATGAAAATGTTAAAAAGAGAAAATTTTAATATAAATATGTTTTAAGAAACATGTATCTGTGTAAAGGAATTGTGAATCCTGATTGGTCAGTATCACTTCCTGAATTGGTTGGGGGCAGAACTTAAATGTTAATGATGTCAGCGCGATGCCTACTGTTCCTGTAAATAAATCCAAGATGTTTTTACAGTTTGTTTTTGTTTTAAAACACTAATCATCTGTTTGTCTTTTGCATTTGTTTAAACTTTTTACAAATATTATCGTCGCATTTATGATGAAAATAAAACCAACAACACCAACAATTACAGAGGTGTGACATTATTTCAACTGGCTAACAGGCTCAAGTTGACTAGCTACATTCTAATGCTAATTTGTATGAGGAATGATGTCATCTGTGGACTGGGATTCAACCAAATCAGTTTTGACTTTCTACGTGACATCAGTTTCTATGAAGATAACCAGTCAAGTTTCTGAGTGCATCACTACTCTTGTCTCTGTCAGTTTTATTGTCACTAACTGGAACATTTAAAGTAGCTGCACTGAGCTGGTTCTGCTTATCAGACCAGTGCTAACAGAATCCACAATGTTCTGTGCTTGGACTCATATAATCCACTTTTAGATTGATGACTTTATTAATCCCTGAGGGGAAATAATGTGATCATAACCGCACATTAAAGTACAAATACAATCAAAATATAATAAACAATACATTACTATATGCAATATACAAAGTAATGTATACAATAAAATGCTTTGTTATAAAATAAAATAAAATACTGAGGTATCGTGGAGTAAAGGTAAGTGAAACATGGGCTGCGAGAGGATGAGGTGCAGTTTTGTTTACAGTAATAATCATTTCAAGCACATTTTTTGAGTGTTGTGGGGTGAAGTTATAAAGTATGATGGTACCAGGTGCTGATTCCTGCACCCCAGGACACCACAGAAGAAGAAGATGGTGCTCACAACAACAGACTGATAAAACATCTGGAACATGTGGCTGCAGACATTAAAGGACCTGAGCCTCCTCAGGAAGTGAAGCCGGCTCAGGCCCTTCTTGTAGACTGCCTCCATGTTTGTAGTCATGGCCACACTCAGGTGTTTGTTTGTATCCACCATGTTGACGTCTGTCCCACCGATGCAGACCGGAGAGGGCGGTTCTTGTTCCTCCTGAAGTCCACCACCATCACTTTCGTCCTCAACACGTTCAGCTGCAGATGATTCTCCCCACACCACCAAATAGCCGACCAGGTCCCTGAACTCATCCTCCCTCCGGCCCTCTACATGCCCCACAATGCATCAGAGAATTTTTGCAGATGACCCGACTCAGTTTGGTACTTAAAGTCTGCAGTGTAGCTGGTGAAGAGGAGACAGCATAGTTCCCTGAGAGGCGCAGATGTTGCTGATCAGATGGTGTATTTATTTTATACAAACCCATCATGGGGCTGATATGCAAACTGAAGGGGTCCTGTGATGGGCTCACTGGGGGTCTGAGGTGTGCTAGAACTAGTCTCTCCGTGACCTTCATGATGTGAGAGGTCAGTGCAATCCGCCTGTAGTCGCCCAGTGCTGCAGGATGTCCTTTTTGGGCATTGGAACGAGGCAGGATGTTTTCCAAAGCACTGGCCCTCTCTTAAGGTGGAGGCTCAGGTTGAAGAGGTGCTGGAGAACTCCACAGAGCTGTCTGGCACAGGCCTGCAGTGCGTGAGGCTGATGGGGTCCGGTCCAGCAGCTTTCCCCTTCTGTATATGCTTCCTTTAGGGAATATCATTACAAAACACTCCTTTAATTTTCATTCTCAAGCAGATGATACACAATTACATTTCTCCATGAAGCCTGATGGCACAAATCCGTCAGCCAAACTTCGACATTTGTTCAGGATGTAAAAAACAGGATGAGCTGATTTTCTGCTTTTAAACTCAGACAAACAGAAGTTATTGTGCCGCCTCCCAGAACCTCCATCAGAACCTCCACCATCAATAACTTCATTTACACCATAACAATGTTTCTTCATGCTGACTTGATATCAGTGAAAATAATAAACAAAATAAAACTAACCTGATTCCTTATTTTGATTGTTAATGTGTTATGTATTTATCTTATACAAATATTGCATTATTATAAAGTTTTTTTTCTTCCATGTCATGTGACCCAGTGACTCAATCTCATTTCTGAATGGGACAAATACGACACACCTGAGTGAATGGCTGTCAAATATCCAACTTCAAACTAACTTCACTGTGGTCATTAACCAATGACACAGCTCCTCTGGATGACATCATGACGATGATGATTAGTTCCAGGGATGAGGGAAAGAAATGAGAGGAGGCACTTAAACAAAAAAGTCCAAATGTTGAGAGTGAAGTCGACTCTTCTGGTCCCTGAGGTCCAGTTCGGGGAGCGGCTGAGCTTTTGTTGTGGCGGTGACGTGCGCTGTTTGATATCGTGTCACAAGGTCGGCTTTAATCTGGAAATGTCAACTTTATTTTTGACATTTAGATTTTTTTCTTTAGGTGCATAATGAAAATTTAAAAAACTTCCTCCTGATGGTGTTTTTCTCACCTTTGGTTCTGATTCTCTTCTGTAGGATTTGTCTTGTAACTCCCACATAAAGCACACTTGAAGGACAAAAATCAGGAACATCCTGTCTCAAAAAGATGCAGAGAAATTAGTCCATGTTCCCTCAAGGCTCGAATACTGTACGTGTAAAGATGCTCCACTGAGGGCATTTTGGAACAAAACAAACTTCTCCAGTCACATAAACTAGATTCTAATTTAGTTCTACTTAAATTCTTTAGTTCAATCTTACCTCAACATAATCTTTAAAATACGTTCAACATGAAGACAACACCTGACTTCAATAGGTGGAGCCTCTCAGGTGGATCATCATGATGATGGATCATCTCCACATGTTTATTTATTCATCTTTTTTCAGACATGTGTGTGTTTTCTTTTATAAATTATAAATTCAGTTATTTGCGAAAAAAAAAACTAAATTAACGTCACCAAGAGTTTAACTCCACTGCAGTACTTTTACTAAAATACACAGAGTTGTACTTTAACTCACACACACACGCACGCACGCACGCACACACACACACACACACACACACACACACATACACACAGACAAGATGGCGGACCGCAGCAGCAGTGTCTCCACAACAGAAAGGCCTCAGAGTTGAACTTCTCCTGACTTTGGTAACTCCACTTTTCCCGGTCTGACCGGAGACATGAGCGGCCTCCGCCGCCTCTAACGGACCGTTTCCCGGGTCGGTGTGATTCTCCGGTGATGTTCCCGTGAATCCGCCGCCGTCTGAAGCGGACTTTGCTCTTTTCTCCAAACCGGGAAGGTAAGAACGGCCGTGCAGTTAGCTTAGCTACATGCTAACCGTTTGTTTTGGTTGGATGTCGCTGTTTGGACGGGTCTGTGAGCTCACTGGTGTTGGTTACCGGGTTTACCAGGACCGGTCAGAGGAAGGGGACGTTCGATTACCTTGCAGACTGAGGGTGTGTGTGAATGTATTCTGGGGAAATGACGGCAAAGTCGCGGGTCAGTGTTAGCCGCACAGTAACGTTTAGCTAGCTACGGAGCTGCTACTATTGTCACAGATACATTGTATATGTGTACTTCTGCAGTACTACAGTACTACTACCACTGCGTAAGGTTAAGGCTGGTTAAGGTATTACTGCTAGGTTTTAAAACCAGTACTACATGGACTACATCTACCGGTACTCCTTTGTTACTAACCCCACTCAGTAAATACAGGTCCATTTAGGTGGTGGTGCAGTCCATGTTGGTACAAGTACCTGTTGGTGCGGACTCCATCAGTTGTTGGTACAGTCCGCGTTGGTAGAGGTATGTGTTGGTATAGTCCGTGATGGTACAGGTACTTGTTTCTACAGGTCCGTGTTGGTACAGTCTGTGTTGTGACAGGTACGTGTTGGTACAGGTACGTGTTGTTACAGGTACGTGTTGGTACAGTCTGTGTTGTTACAGGTACGTGTTGTTACAGGTCCGTGTTGGTACAGTCTGTGTTGTGACAGGTACATGTTGGTACAGGTACGTGTTGGTACAGTCTGTGTTGTTACAGGTACGTGTTGTTACAGGTACGTGTTGGTACAGGTACGTGTTGTTACAGGTCCGTGTTGGTACAGGTACGTGTTGGTACAGGTACGTGTTGGTACAGTCTGTGTTGGCACCGATACTTGTTTCTACAGGTATGCGTTGGCAAAGGTACTTGTGATGGTGATGTTGGTGATGTCACTGTAAGACTGCATTTACACCAAATCTGATGGTGAAACCCTGCAAGTTGGTGTAGCGGTGTCACTCCACGGTCCGTGTGTGTGACGTGTTGGGTCAACCCTAACCATCAGTTTGCTGAAAGACAAACATGCTATATTGTTCCGTTACTAGCATGTTGGTCCTGCTAGTAATCATTTGTCCTCATCTACTAGGGATGGAATGGTTTATGAAAACCGTCGAAACCGTTAGGTACGCTTGTCTCGGTTCGGTTTGCGTGTGTACCGTTCGGTTCATAGGCATGCGCAACTTCTTTTTCTCATTTACTAACAGCAGGTGGCGGTACTGAGCTGGATGCCAACCGCCAGTAAACAAGAAGAAGAAGCGAAGCGGTGTAGCAGATAGTAATCGAGTATCTTTGGGTCCGCTGTAGAGACGTTTGTGGACATGGCGAGTGGGAAAGAGTCGTAGCTAGAAGATGAGCCAGCAGCACTGTATAGGTCTGCTGTATGGGACCACTTTGCATTTAGAGTGACCTACGATGACAGCGGTATGAAAGTTGTTGACAAAAGTGTGACAGAGTGCACATGTGTGCAACACGTTGCTTATGCTAACAGTAACACGACTAACATGTCAGCTCATCTGCAAAGACATCATCCCAGTGAAACAACCGACAGCGCAAGGAGGAAAGAGAGAGAGTCGACAGGACGACTTCTACTGCCTGCAGCTTTTAAACAGCCTGACAGTGACGAGTCAGACGGGCAACATGCAGAACGAAAGGAGTGGTGTTTCATAGCCTAAGATATGCAGCCTTTTGCCGTGGTGGAGGGTGCGGGATTTTGTTGTATGATTAAAACACTCGAGCCTCGATATAAAATAAAATCCCCTCCTGCAAACACTTCAGCAACACGGTAAATCCCGCACTTTATGAAGAGACCCGACGAGGAATTGTTAGATAGTATTGTTTAATTTGTTAAAGATAACTTTCTTTGCCAAATAAATGAAAAGCATGTTGGAACTAGCAATGTCTCCTCTCTTGCAGTGCCAGAATCTACCTACTTTTAACCCAAGACTGTCACAATGATGTATCAAATGTCAGACTGCCTCATTCTTTCAGTTTTAACCAGACTATACAAGACATAATTGATTTTCCTAACGATCAGCGTATACCAAACCGAAAACCGTGACCACAAAACCGTGATATGAACCGAACCGTGGATTTTGTGAACCGTTCCACCCCTATCAATTACAGATTAAAAATAAAAATAACAGTAAAGAACCAGGATGAGCATCATTACTTTGTTTTAAACTGGAGACAAGCCCAAACTGAAGTGAAACTCTTGCCAAAAAGAAACCTAGGCTTTATTTGTGAATGTATATGAGTCAAACCTTCGTGTAAATGCATAATTACGACGACACATGTCGTAAAATAAAGGAGTTGTTTCAGTGCAGTAAAATGGCCGCCCTCAGTCTCTTCTGACCTATCAGCCAGAGCAAACGCCAACGCAGGCAGAGCAATATCTGCAGGGGATGTGTGATCCGACCACCCGCTCCACCTGTTTCCTCCCACGGCCTCCTCTTCCAGTGACCTAAGACGTTATGATGTCATGAGTGACTGAGGCTAACAAGAAGATGTCACAGTAGCCCCATTCACACTGACGTTTGGATGCGGGGATCTGCCAATTCTCCGCCTCTGTGTCTTGGAGGTGGTGAGGGGTGAAATTTCGCTCAGGTGCTGATCCACCTCTGGAGGTAGAATCAGAGGGCCAGTATTGGCGAACCTAACCAGTGTGCATGGATCAGCTGGCAGCGCATATCGAGGACGTGTCGGTCTGACGGTCTGATAACTGCACAGGTCCTTCACTCAACTAAATACAGAGAAATTTCCCACAAAGTAACATTACATGACCAAACAACAGTAACTGTAACTGTCTTCGACAACTTATATGATCTAAAATACTGCATATATACGTCCTCCTGTCTGTCCTACTGACTCCTCGTCACATTTCTGCCTAGGGCCTCCGATATGGCTGAAAAATGTATCATGATATAAGTGTTTCATATCAGTCGATATCAATAATTATTGATTTTTTTTTACCCATTTGAAATAAGAAAAATTTGAAAAATAACCCTTTAAAT
Source organism: Diplodus puntazzo (assembly GCA_963678695.2). Classification (NCBI taxonomy): domain Eukaryota; kingdom Metazoa; phylum Chordata; class Actinopteri; order Spariformes; family Sparidae; genus Diplodus; species Diplodus puntazzo. The sequence continues at coordinate 29,282,958 of OZ023173.1, forward strand.
GGTGACTACAGGTGAGATTTAAAAAAAAAAAATCATTCTCAAGATTTCAGAATCTAAGACATGAGACAAAATAGTGTAGAAGCTGAAATTGCTGCTTGACAGTATGTTAACGAGATAGTTCGGGTTTTTAGTACTGGGGTCATATAAAGTACATATCTATAGTCAGTTTGTTTCCTACCGTAATCGCCGATCAGCGCAGCCTCAAGGCGCCCACACACCGCCCAGATGTGCAACTGCCTTATCCGACCACTATCCGACCACTCTGTTGCCTCTCGTCTGACCCGTTTGGCACAAAAGTTGCACTGAAACACACCGCTTCGACGTGCTGCCAGCTCCACAGCAGCGTGTGCGTTCTGCGCTTGCGCGAGATGCAATAAGCGGCTGGCGCTTGTGTTGTGAGTTGTAAACGAGAGGCTTATGCATGCAACTCTCTTTACTTTCGATCAAAACGAAACTTAACTATTTCACATAAAGACAGCTGCATACTAAACATGCAGCGAGGCATTACCAAACGATCACAGATTAATTTGTCCTGAACGGACATAATAACAGCCAGTCTCGTGCCAGTACTGCAAAGCATGAAAACGGGGAATGACGGAACGGAGTCCATAGAAAAACAAAGCGCACACAGTATTCCGCCCTCCCACACACCGCGCTGATTTGCTAGCACACCGCCAATCAGAACGGCCATTCAGCTGGCACACAACCAATCAGAGAATCCAATGGCCCTCCTCCTCAGACTTCGCATGCTCAGTCGGAGCAGACAGCGTCCGAACGGCTCCGAAAGCTTCCGACGCAGCTGAACACACCGAACAGAAATGTTCCCGACCTCGTCCGAGTCTCTCCAAACGCTTCAGACGTCCAGCGGTTGGGCCGGTCTGTTGCTGCCTTAAGTTTGGAGGAGCAGAGAGCCGCTCCAGCCCAGATGCTCAGCTTTGTACTGCAGTGAACGGGGTCTAGAGAAAAGGCGAATTTTAATCACCTAAAACAAGGCCCTCCTAAAACAAACTATATTATTGCAAGTGTACGTTGTATAGAGAATATTCACACCACTTTACATCACCGTCAGACCGCCCTTTCTTTTGACACTACATTTTCTCAACCGTAGAACCTCCGTATCCCTAAGCATTAGCGCAACGGCCCAGTAGCGCTAATGTGTAGGGATACGGAGGTTCTACGGTCTGTGTCTGTTAAGTTTTGTTTTGATCGAAAGTAAACAGTTGTGTGCATAAACCTCTCGTCCGGCAACTGGGCCTCACACTGTATTTCGCCGCTCGCAAATCACCTGTTTCTAATGGAGTTCAGTGAAATTATCGAACGTTCTATCGAATGGTTCGCTCTGTGTGAATCACCAGCGGTGGAGAATTGGCGAACCGCCGCTGCGGAGATAATGCAGCGTTGGTGTGTGAAAAGGGCTACTGACCAGAAAGTGATGTAGGTTTGTTCATGAATGTGAAATGACTCCAGCTGATCATAAATCAAACTCATGAATTTTCTTTTTATGGAGGAAAAACAATACAGATTATGCAGATAAAGATTTATTGATCATTGATTGGTTTATTGTTTAGACAGAAAAGGAATAAGTTGTGTTTTGATAAGAATTGATTAATCGTTAATCTGTGTGTGTTTGTGTGTTGGCTGTAAATGCTGACGTTTGATTGGCCCACTGCTCAATGAGACAGTTTTAATAAGTCTCTGCTATTGTGCAGGGCGAGAGACATTCAGACTGAATAGAGAGAGAGAGAGAGAGAGACACACACACATTCAGACCGAATAGAGTGATGCAGTGTTTCACTCTTAAGTATTTTTCATATACATCATTATTTGTTAATACTTAAATTGTTTTTCATAAACTAACATGAGTTCTGCTACTTTAATTAGAAAAGTAGCATTTATGCATTTAGAATTTATGTTAACCTTTCTTTTAACATAAGTAAGTTTTATGTTATGTTAACATAAACATTAAATTGTGTCCTAACATTAGTTTTTAATGCTAATATTTAGTTTTTATATCACATTAATATTGTTATTAATGATTATTATTGATTAGTTTTCTTATATTACTCATTAATGATATTTTTTTATGCTAACATTGATTTTTATCATGAACTGACCATCAGACATGTAGAAGACTCTGTGTGTGTGTCTGTGTGTGTGTGTGTCTGTCTATAACCTGGTCAGTCTGCCTGCAGTAGCAGCTGCAAAGCATGCTGGGAGGAGTAGGAGGAGGGAAAAGTAGGTCCCCCTCCCTCATCCTCCTCCTGCCCCTCCCCTCCCCCTCTGTCTGTCTCTGCCTCCTGATTGGCTGCTTGTTCGCCCAGCTGACTGCTCTCTGTCAGACACAGAGAGAGAGAGAGGGAGGGTGATGGAGGCTACAGCGATGGGGTGAGCTGCCATTTTCTCTTTCTTTATCCACAATCTATTCATCCTTTCTTTATCCTTTATCCATCCTCTGTCTTCTGTCTCTGTTTTTATTCTGTGTCACATTACTGAGTGACAGGAGCGGGGAGAGTAGAGGGGGATGAGGGGGAGGATGAAGGGAGGAGGAGGAGGGAGAGAGGAGGATGGAGGTCGTGTTTTTCTTCCTTCATTGTCTGTTTTCCTCTTCTCGCTTTTTCCTCTTCTGCATTAAAATCATTTTGTTTTCTGCAATGAAGAGAGGGGGAGAGAGGGGGAGAGAGGGAGATGAAGGGGGAGGGGTGGGGGGGTGCTCGGGGTTGATGGAGAGAGGAGGGAGAGAAAATGGCCGACTGGTGATGGTGGATGAAGACAGAGGGATGAAATCAAAAAATAAAGATGAGAGGAGAGGGTGGATTCTGTCAGCTGAAGATCGCACTGATCACTGTATTGATCAGTGATCACAACATGATTAATGATTGATGATGCAGAGACTGTTAAACAGGAAGACATGAGGATGTGTGTACTTTTAGTACTGCAGTACTGCTGTAGTACTGTGTTACTGTAGTAGTACTGCAGTAGTAATGTATTATTACTGCAGTAGATCAGATTGAGTTGGTGAATGTGACGTCTTCATGTTGTGTTTTTGTCACTTCACAAAGAGAGTAAGATTCAGAAGTGAAAACTGAAACAAGTAATTGATTTTCTGATTAGAGTCCTGATTATCTTTCTCAGTTGACGTTTTCATGGAGTAAAAAATTGTTCCAGCTGTGATTATATGATCACAATATAAATCCTCATGGTGAAAAGAGATCCGAGCGAAAACAGGGTTTTCTTCATCACCTGGAGTTGTTGAATCCCCGGTATGTCCGACCATCTCTGCATTACATCACACCGACTCCACTGTCGAGTTACAGCGTGCCGTATGTGCAGTAGTTTGTGGGTCGCAGCAGAGCATGTAAAACAGACAGTCGAGGAGATGCTGAACGCTGTGAAATAGACAAACAATGCATCCACGTCATTTTACGTGACAGTGTAAGAAATATGAAATAATCAGTGGATGATATGGAGGTACCAAGCGTGGGCTGCGTCTCACACACTTCAGCTGCTGAACATGAGGGTCTGCTGTCACAGTGCAGCGTCACAGACTCACCTGCTAACACAAGGAAGGTGGAGGCCAGTGTTGGGGTTTAAAAAAAAACCTGATCAGAACATCCTTACTAGGGATGCACCGATGCATCGGCTGAACATCGGTATCGGCCGATGTATGCCTCATTAACTGCCATCGGCTATCGGCAAATAAAAATGACATTCGCCGATGGCCGTGGCCGATGATTATATCTTGATTTGCGGCATGAACGCTGTGCTCATGGAGAAACTCTTTTTTCCCTCTTTTTTTTTGGGAGAAATCCGGAAACGCAGCCCTCCCGTTTTTTCACGTGGACAGCGAATCCACATACTTTCCAAAACAATGACGCCATCGCCGCATCTCGCAACGTCCCATAACAACAACAATGGCGGACCGCATGCTCGTGTTCCTGCCGCAGAAGATATCGAGCCTTTCTCGCAACTTACCCGCCTTGTAGTTGAGTGTGAGTCTCAGCAGCAGTTCGACCTCATTAACGGTCCACACAAACGATTCCGGTTTCCTTGCACTCGCCATTTTCATCTTCTTCTTCTTGTTGTGTTCGGTTTCTCCGTCTACTGTCTGTTTGTTTACAGCGCGCAAGTTTACTGCGCATGCTCCGTGTCTTCTTCTCCGTGTTTTGTGAATGTCAAGCGCCACCTAGAGGCCTGGAATATGAACTACAGCGTTTTCGCTCATTTTCAGTGGGTCCGTGTGGACGCAAATATTCTTAAAACGATGACGAGGAAGACGGAGATAAAAAAGATTGTTTTCGCCCGTCTGGACGGCCCCTCAGACTTCAGTTGACACAGCATTTAAGGAAAGCCAAACAGCTGCCTCCAGACAGCGGCAAAGCAAAACAAATAACAAACAAGGTGATGGAGTTCATTGCTTTAGATGACCAGCCTTTCTCTGTAGTGGAGGACGTGGGGTTTCACAGTCTAATAAAGTTTATGGAGCCACGCTACACGCCGCCGAGTCAACGTCACTTTGCCAAGGTCTGTCTCCCCGAAATCTTGTCATGTGAACTAAGGTTATCTTAAATGTCAAACAGAAAGTGACATTAAAGGTTGTTTTTGTTTCATAAATTGGTCTCATTGGATTTGTGCTCATTCATGGATAGTGTTATGAAGAGCTGAACCTTGTATGTTTCTGTGGTACAAAACAAAGGAATAAATAAAAAGAAAGAACATCGGCCATCGGCCATCGGCCAAGTTATGTTAAACATCGGTATCGGTATCGGCCCAGAATTTCGGTGCATCCCTAACCCTTACTGTAAAACAGGACACACGTCTGTAAAAGTAAAGCTGCAAAGACTGATGTTTTTCATTGTTGTGAGCAGAAACCGTGAACACGTCGGCAGATCACTTCCGCAACAGTTACAGATCAACATGATCAACATGTGTTTAGCTTGTTTGTGTCTCCTCATCAATCAAAATGTTCACTCTTTCAGCTCTGTGTTTGGTTTCCACAAACTCTTGAAAGAAATGTCAGTCTCTTTAGCTGCTGAACAGTCACAAGCTCATCAATCAATCAAGTATTTCACATCTGTCCCCTCTCAGGTCTTTGATATTTAATAAGAGTAAAAAAGTGAAAGTTTTAAAAATCAGATTACTGAATTATGGATGAAGAGTTAGGGTGATATTACAGAGAAGGTAATTAAATGAATCGCTCTGGATAAACAGTTCATCTCCGTGGTAGAGTTTAGATTCTCTGCTCGAGCAGACCCAGGTCAGGTCGATATTTCCCGCCACTATCCTCGGGCCGGGCTGGGCCCTTGATGAAGCATTTGTGTTTTTTAGATTATTATTTTTATAATAACTAAAATAATGACTGTAGTTCCAGCTAGAAAACGCGCATTTTTACTAAGGAAAATGGCAAAAATAATAGTAACGCACAGTGACTTGAATAAGTAACTTTAATCTGATTACTGGTTTGGAAATATTAATGCGTTAGATTACTCGTTACTGGAAAAAGTGGTCAGATTAGAGTAACTTCAGTTCAGCGTGGAGCTTGAAGATGTAAAGAAAAAAATAACAGGAAGTTTGGAGGAAAGTCGCAGGTATGGAACCATTTTAAACAAGTTGTGGGCCGTGACAACAAGTGTCGGCTTTGTCGAGCGCATTAAGTGCGGCACTTGTTGCATTATTCAAGATAATTCTAAACAGATTTCTGTAGTTCAAAGAACTCGGAATTGTAGCTGAGAACGTCAGTTATAACAGCCCACATATTAAAAAATTGCCTGGTTTAAATCAGGCTCACGCTCATAATTACAGTTAATGTATCGGGCCAGGCCGGGCTCGGACACAATGTGCATGGGCTCAGGTCGGGTCAGGCTTGATTTTTTTGGGCCCGATCTAAGCTCATCTCTGTGGTAGAGAATCAGGGTTTTTTCTTCGTCATCTGGAGTTTTTGAATCCCCCGGTATGCCCGACCATCTCGCCATATGAAAGTATAGACTTTGTTTCAACAAAATGAAAACAACAACCATGAGCTCTATGAATCCCTTCAGTCTGGTTTCAGGGTAGGCCATAGCACAGAAACTGCCCTCATCAAGATCATCAATGACCTCCTCATCGCTGCAGATATTAGCCACAACAGTATTCTGATCCTCCTGGACCTCTCTGCAGCCTTCGACACAATCTCCCACACCATCCTCCTTACACGCCTATCTGACTACCTTGAACTCACCAACACAGCACTCTCCAGAGGTCCGTTTCACAAAGCAGGTTCAACAAACTCTGAGTCTTAACCCTGAACTCTGATTTGATCTACTCTGCGATAGGAAACTCTGAGTTTTCGGTTCCAGAACAGCTGATTTGGGTTAGTTTGATCAACTCGGAGTAGTTTCACCTGGAGTTAAGCGCGTGCACCACAAGTATAGAAAGACAGCATCAATGGAGCCCCGATTCGACGAGTCACCATGGCAACGGGGAAGAGGGCGGCTACGTTTTTCACCCCATTGGAATTGGAAATATTAATGCGCTCATACGATGAGTTTGAGCACGTTTTTAGAAGGAAGTGTAACACCGCTGCAGCAGCAAAAGAGAGGGAGACGGTGTGGGAGAACATTGGTGCTCGGGTCAATGCGTTAGTTTAAATGTAGTCCTTTGCAATCACAATAATATTACAGGGGGAAACTGCTTGAGTGGTAGCCTATTAATTTATTTCATTTTGGTGCAATCCCGCAGGGGAGAAGCGCACTTGGCAGCAACTTAAGATAAAACATAAAACGGGTGGTGGCCCAGCACCGCCACCTCTAACGGAGACAGAGGAGCTGAAAATGATAAAGATGGTAGAAGGCGTTTCAGGGCGAGACACACTTTTCTGACCGCTCTGCGTACAGCTGCCTTGCTCAAGTGCTCTGCATCTCCGACGTTGTATAAAAAACTCCCATTTGCAAAAAAAAAAACGCAGCGCAACACACAATATCTGCTGGGATGTGAGAGCATGACTTGGGTTGGTAATGTTGGAATGTAAGGACGGATTAGGTTGTGTATGTAAATGATGGACTGTGACGTGAAACGGTACCGCTCAAAAAGATAATTGTCTGGAAATGCAAGAACATCTGTGCGCGGTCTGATAATCATCTCCCGACGAATATTTAATTCTCTGCGCAGTAAGGTTGCGCCTTCATCCACAGGATCATTATCAAAAGGACATGCCATGGGAGTGAAAATAGTCGCCACCTAATATAACTTCTAATGTAGAACTACTGACTGATTTTTGCAATGATTTTCTCAAAAAACAGACGGCAGAACTATACTACGCCAAAACTCGCCTGCTGACTGAATGAATGAGGAAATCAAATACCGTGTGTGGCTGAAAGAGGGCGGAGACAGAGAGAAACTCGAGGTTTGTTGAGAAAAACCTGGTCCCGACCAGGTTAGGTTCATAGAGTATGTTACTATGGTAACTGACCGAGAGCTTAAGTTACCTCTCTCTGTGAAACAGGCTGGAGTTACCCCTCTTTCTCTGGTTTGAGTTACCTCCCTTTGTGAAACGGAAAACTCAGAGTTTCCCTCATTTCAGGGTTAACAGACTCAGAGTTTTCACTAAACCTGCTTTGTGAAACGGATCCCTGGTTCCAGTCCTTTTTAACAAACAGGAAACAGTTTGTCACCATCGGATACTCCAGTTCCACCCCAGCTCCAGTCAACCAGGGCGTGCCTCAAGGCTCTGTGCTTGGACCCCTCCTCTTCACCATCAGCCCAAAACCAGCTTTTTATCATCTCAAAAACATCTCCAGACTCCGGCCCTCCCTCTCGGAACCTGTGGCTGAGACCCTCATCCATGCCTTCATCACCTCCCGCCTGGACTACTGTAATGGAGTCCTGTCCAGACTCCCTTCAAAAATCCTGGACAGGCTCCAGTATGTGCAGAACTCTGCTGCCAGGGTTCTCACCCGCACCAAGCCCTGGCAACACATCACCCCCACTCTTATCCGCCTTCACTGGTTCCCAGTTAAATCACGCATCACTTACAAAAATCTTCTCCTGACCTATGAATCTCTCCATTCCCTCGCCCCCCAACATCTGTCTGACCTCCTCCTCCCCTACACCCAGTCTCAGATGCTGCGCTCCTCAGGCAACACCAGCTCTCCATCCCTCACACTAGGGCTGCACGAAAAATCGTTAAAAAATCGCGATCTTGATTCACACATACACGTGATCTCATTTCTACACACAGCGATTCTGAAGCATTTTAGATCTCGAGCTGCAGCTCAAACAAATGCTCCTATTTCCTCCCGGATTTTTTGATGCGCCCCCAAACACAGCACTGCCGCTGCCTCCTTCCTCAACCTATGGTAACGCGTCATTACAACACGTGATTCAGTGGAGGAAGCGCCTGCAGTTGAGTGTTTGGAAGGAGTGAGTGAGAAGCCGTTTTATACAGGGCTGCAAGCCGCCAATCTGCCCGCCCGCTTGGCGGCTCGGTCCGTGGTTTTAGACGGAGGGCGGCAAACTGGGGGTCTGTTTTGGTCCACCGATTTGTCGGCTCGGAAGCTACACTTATTTCCGGTTCGCCTGCTATCTAAATCCGAGCTGTCAATGTGCCGGCCCCTGCGTGAGGTGGGCGGAGGTGTCGATGACCTGCACTGTTTCTTTCACCAAGAAACAGCTGATCACAGCTGCCAGTCCATCACTTCATCCGCGGACATTAAGATGAGCAACTGGACAGCCGCTGAGATACAGGAGATGCTAGCGTCTCCTAGAAGCTAAACCTAGCTACACAGGAGATGCTAGCGTCTCCTAGAAGCTAAACCTAGCTACACAGGAGATGCTAGCGTCTCCTGGATCTCTAGCTGTTCGGTTGTGTCCGCTTGTAGCAACAAGCCAGGATCGGTCGCTACTTTCAAATTAAAAGCTCCCTGCTAAGAACCCAGTTCTAAAATCCAATGTGGTGCAATGTAAAGCTCTTATTTTGAAGACAAATACGTTGTCACTTCACAGCCCAACTTCGAGCTTCACGTCACATCACATGTTTACGCCTACCTCAGAGGCAGCTTTTGGAAAAGGAGGAATATTACGCCTCCGTTTTAGAAAGCCGATCACAGCAGCTATCACATATCACCTAGCCAAAGATACGGCCCCAATAAACACTGTACAACACGAGGTATTAAAGGATGCTCTCTCATCTTGTAGACTACATTTTTTTTTTACTTTTGCAAAAATAGTTTCTCATCCAATGATAAAACTTGAACAAAACAAAAAACAAACATTGTAGTATGGCCTTGTTTTGTTTTGTTCAAGTTCATCAGTGCAATAAACATTTTGTGAAAAAAAATCGTGCCAGAGAATCGTGATCTCAATTCTAAGCAAAAAAATCGTGATTCACATTTTTTCCAGAATCATGCAGCCCTACCTCAGACCAAACTACAAACCCTCGGCCACAGAGCCTTCCGTGTGACAGCCCCCACTCTCTGGAATTCTCCCAGCTGAAGTCCACAAACAGACTTTCAAGAGAGACCTAAAAATCCATCTTTTTAATAAGGCCTATCGGCTCTAGATCCAGCCACATCAAATCAATCAACTTTTCTATTTCTTTATCTTGTATGTATTTTTTGTTTATCAATTTATTCTTTTTTTTGTTTGTTCCGCTTTAAGTGTCCTTGGGTACCCTGAAGGCGCTATATCAATTAAATTTATTATTATTATTATTATTATTATTATTATTATTATTATTATTATTGTTAAAATAAAAACTTATTAAGGAACAGCTTGGATGCAGGTACTTTTTTTCTTAATGCAGCTGTATTATCCAGGAAAATATTGGTTAAGGCTAGGTATCACTCCGGACTCGGTATTGGCAGATACTAAATAGTAAAGGACTCGGATCGGGATCGGGGTAAAAAAGAACCTGATGGGGACATCCCTAATTATTATTACTAGTGCAGTGCCCGTAGGAAATATGTGTTCCTATAGAAAAGTGGGAGGTTAAGAAGCTTTTTCATGGATGGCCAAATGAGGCTGTGTTTGAAGGTGGGACGTCAGGGATATTTAGGTTTGTTGTGAAATCCGATATTCCAGGGTATAATTTGGCGGTTTTTGACTATTTTTGATTTTGCCATTATATTTCACCTTAAAAACTATTTACTTGGTGTCATTATTTTCAGCACAACCTCACGTGTGACTGTACAGTTATTTTTTCATTTTGACATACTGTATTAACACAATGGACCTAAAATCACAAAAAAAAAACATAAAATCCGAGTAGAAAAAGTTAGATTTTTTTACAGTGAAGACCACAAATATGTTTAACAAGCCATTTTTATTACTTATAATGCAAATATAAGTTGTTGTTTGCTAAATATGTGCATACATTTTAAAAATTTACAAAGTTATGTGTAACTATTCACATTTAAATGCAGGCAGTGCTCAGGTCTGCCTGAGCTCCTTCCAGCTGAATGAAGAGCTGCACTGCCTGCTGCACATTCAGCTTCTCCTCATTGTTTTGACTCATTAAACAAAAAACCGACTCCACTACACAGTAAACACACGACACCAAACACTACATAACACACTAACTATACACTCCAAACACGCTAAATGTCACAAATCTCTCAACTCTCAATATCGCTGTCTGTACACCGACCGACCATAGTTGCCTGTCAATCATCCGCCGACGTCCCTCCCACAACTTCCTGTTCCTCAACAACCAAACTTGCTGCTTGGACACTTTCGTGACAAAAGCCCGTTTTTACCATTTCTGCTGCACCAGACACAAAGCAAACGTGACGGCAATGTTCGCAAAAAAGTGTGGTGGACATTATTTAGGGTTTTTAAGTCCGGTTTTGGACGTGCCGGTGGGTCCGGTCCATCGACTCGGGAGGTGGGCCGTGTGGGTTAGCAGTTAGCTACACACGAACGTCCACAGATTCCGATTCCACTTTGTTGTCCGCGTGTCTCCGGATCTCCTCAGACCCGAACAGACTCGGTCTGGACTCGTTTAGTCTCATTAATCCACAACAGTCAGTTTAGATGCACAGAACAGAACGGGACCGAACCGCCGGCAAAATCCCGGTCCACCTCGCGCCGCTGCAGGTATAAATGCGCTTGTTTCTTAACGTATGTCGTGGGCTTGAGCTCTGCAGTGATTGGCTCTGGTGCGCACGTGACTGTGGTGGCTCCGGTGGACAATGCTCGCGGAATTTGTAAAGCATTTATGAAATAAATTATTCACAGTATCATTGTAGTCCAAACAAATGCGAAGTCGCACACCACTGAACCAAACAGCAGCCATGTTGAAACTCTCAGGTTAGTCTGATCCTGATCCACAGAGATATTTGAGGCACAGACAGACAGAGATTCCTTGCTTTTATAGAGAGATTATTATTGTTGATGTTGTTGTTGTTTTTATAGAAAAACATGCTGGTTTGATACTAATCTGTATAAATGCCACGTCATCGTATGAATAGATTTTTTTTGGTTTTGCATAATGTTCATTCTCACCAATCGTGAATGATATTGCACAATATCACTGTTTGACCACATCAAACAGCCGTAACTGGAAAGTGTTACTGGGTTCACTTGAATGATGTGCTGGTGCCAGATGAGGAAGTTAGTGACAGCAGTGTGAAAGCTCCAGTAGCAGTCTTGCAGGTCTACATTGTGATGGTTCTTGGTCTGCTCTGTGCAGGTCAGTCGTGGGTCTTCCAACATGGCGGCAGCGTCTTATGACCAGCTGCTGAGGCAGGTGGAGGTGTTGAAGATGGAGAACTCTAACCTGCGTCAGGAGCTGCAGGACAACTCGAACCACCTGACCAAACTGGAGACAGAGGCGTCCAATATGAAGGTCAGTGTCGGACTATACAGTGTGGACTGGTAGCTGGAGAGGTGTCAGTTCAACCCCCAAGCACTGCTGAGGTGCCCTTGAACAAGGCACCAAACCCCTAACTGCTGCTGGCGCCCTATACGGGTCAGCACCCCTCACTCTGACACCTCTAGACTAATGCATGTGTGTCTCTCTGGGTTATGGTTACCCTCTGTCTGTCTCTCTCTCTGTCATACTCAGTAGCCCCGTTCACTCTGCATTTTGAATGTGGGGTAACGTAGTAACTGTAACTGTCTTTAGCTACTTACATGAGGAAAAAATACTGCAGTTGTCCTCCTCTCTGTCCTCCTGTCTATTCTCCTCTCTGTCCTCCTCTCTGTCCTCCTGTCTGTCCTCCTCTCTGTCCTCCTCTCTGTCCTCTTGTCTATCCTCCTCTCTGTCCTCCTTTCCAGAATGTTTGGTGGGTCAGGATCTCAATCAGTACACATTATAACAGCATCCATATGATTATAAGCTGTCTGCGGGTTTAGATTGACAGGAGGACACCTGGGAAACACCTTGAAAAACACACAGATGACATCATCATGACGTCACCGTCACGCCTCTTTAGGAGCCACTGCGCCAGCTTTCTGTAGCCGTTTTTAGACAGAGCACCAAGTCGCCAATTTGCCCATCCTTTTGGGCGGCTCGGTCCGCGGTTTAAGACGGAAGGCATCAAAGAAACAGCTGATCACAGCAGTCAGTCCATGATTTCATCTGCGGACATTAAGATGAGCAACTGGACAGCCGCTGAGATCCAGGAGATGCTAGCGTCTCCTGGACCTCAGCGGCTGTTTGGTTGTGTTAGCTTGTTGTTGTGTCAGCAAGCAAGAACTGTCGCTACTTTCAAATTAAAAGCCCCCCGCAGGGCGCCGCTAAGCTCAATTGGCGGAGCGGGCGTCCCATGTGCTGAGGCTCTGCAGCGGACCCGGGTTCGACTTCCGGCCTGGGTCCCTTTGCTGAGGGTCACTCCCCCTCTCTCTAACCCTGTTTCCTGTCACCCTCTTCAGCTGTACCGTCAATAAAGCCATAAAGGCCAAAAAAAAAAAAAAACCTGCTAAGAACCCAGTTCTAAACTCCAATGGGGTGCAATGTAAAGCTCTTATTTTGAAGACAAATTCTATGTCACTGTTCGCAGCCCAACTTCGAGCTTCACGTCACGTCACATGTTTACGCCTACCTCAGAGGCAGCTTCTGGAAAAGGAGGAATATTACGCCTCTGTTTTAGAAAGACAGGCCGGCACATTGCCGCCCTTACCTTGGAGCAAATGTGCTGCCTTTTCTATCTAAAAAGTGCTTGTGTGAATTACACAGCGGTTCGTCTTGAAGCCGGCGCTGCTCGGCTCTGTGTGAACAACGGCGTAGAATTGGTGAACCACCACTGTGGCGATAATGCGGCGTCTCTGTGTGAAAAGGGCTTGTGTGTCTCTCTGTCTCTTCAGCCCAGAATAGACCTGTGGTATTTTCTACCAATCACGCGGTGCTCTGAGCGGCAGAATGAGCTCCTTGTTGTTGTTCTGAGTGAGATATTTGTGTGTTAGATGATCTTTGGTGTGACGCAGAGTACTCAGGAAAGCTGTTGGAGTGAGCTGTCTGTGTTTTCTACTCACCTTTACTTCCTCTTCTTTCTTTCTTTTTCTATCTTATCTGTCTTGTTTTTCTTGTTTCCTGTTGTTGTTTTCCTTCCACTCCTTCCATCTCTTCTTTTTTTGTCTTGTTTTTCGGTTGAAGTCTTTCTTTGTGTTACTCTTGACCCTAACCCAGCGTATTATTTTGTTGTTGTGTCGCTCATGTCCTGCTGTGTGCTTGCTGCCTTGGGTTAAGGGTTAACCCTAATAGGAGGGTTAACTCTCACCCTAACCCTTCTTTTTGCATATTTGGTGTTTAGTTTTATTAAGTTTGACCTTTTCTGCTCTCATCTTTCCTTTGTCTTTCTGTTAGTCTAAATAGTTTCAGACTGACTTGGCTTTATTTTCTTCTCTATTTTCTTCTCTTCTGCTTTTTGACCTGATTCAGTTTTAGTTTTCTGTTGATAGTTTTGACCATCTTATGGTCATGTCTCTGTGTTTTCTTGTCTTTTACTTGTAGTTTTCTTCTTTTTAATTGTTGCGTCCTTCCTCTCCAAACACACACTCACTTCCCATTTCCTGTTTCCTGTTTCCTGTTTTGTGTCGTTGAGCAGAAAACACATATGGACAGTCTGAGAGTTGTTAGTTCCCATCATGTCGCTGTATGAACGCTGTCGTTTCATCGTGGTGAGTGAAGAGTCTTGCAGTGATTGACTGGGCGAGAGACATAGACAGACAGAGAGAGAGACACTGAGTCTATATGACACAGTTTGTGTTTATTATTCAGTTTGTTTTTCTTGTGTTTTGGCAGATTGTTGCTCATTTTAACGACGACTTTTCACTATTATTGTCATTATCATTATTTTTGGTATTATTATTATTATTATTATTATTATGATTTGTATTGTCAATGGTTGAAACGCAGTGTCATGAGCAGGTCTGTGCTCAGGATGTGACTGTGGCGCCCCCTGTGGCCACAGCAGACAGCAGCGCACTGTGATGTCACTATGGACCTTCTTTATTCTCCTCTGACATCAAACAGGAAGTGCTGAAGCAGCTGCAGGGCACCATAGAAGAGGAGTCTGGAGAGGCGTCTGGTTCTCAGCTGGAGCTCATCGAGAGACTAAAGGGTGAACAACACACACACACACACACACACACACACACACACACACACACACACACACACACACACAGTAACCTGACTCTTGTTTCCCCTCTAGAGATGAGCCTGGACTCTGCAGGTTTTAAGCCCAGGTCGAGGGCTCCTCTTCCCCCCTCGTCCTCCTCCAGCTCGGCCTCTTCTGGCTCTGGAGCTGCTGGAGGAGCTGCTGGAGGCTCTGGAACTCCAGGCCCCCCAACCACCGCTGCCTTCGCCAGGAGAGGGCTGCCATCAGCAGGCAGAGACAGCCATGACCGCTGCCTGGAGGAGCTGGAGAAGGAGAGGTACTACTGAGAGTACTGCTACAGCATTGATTATTGATATTTTTGTGGTGTTGTATCAAAAGTAGAAGTTCTGTGTCAACACTAGTTTGTAGTTTTTGTCAGATTTTACATTTTTCGGTCCTCTCTGTTTCTCTCTGTGTTTGGCTGCTGCTCCCTGGCAGGTCTCTCCTATTGGCTGAGCTGGAGAAGGAGGAGAAGGAGAAGGACTGGTACTACGCTCAGCTGCAGAATCTCACCAAGAGGATCGACAGTCTGCCGCTCACTGAAAACGTGACTCTACTTTGATTTTTTTACTGAAAGCGCACACACGTCTCTAAATACTACAGAACCCATGAGGCTCAGCTGCTGTTGCTGCGGTGACAGTAACCTGATGAAAACGGAGTCACAGATGTGTCCTAACAGCTGATACGACTGTGTGTTTTCAGTTCACTCTGCAGACGGACATGAGTCGTCGTCAGCTGGAGTTTGAAGCTCGTCAGATCCGATCAGCGATGGAGGAGCAGCTGGGCTCCTGTCAAGAGATGGAGAGGAGAGCTCAGGTAGGAACTCACCTGGAGTCTGTTTGATCACCTCTGCAGGGCTCCAGACTGCGGCCAGTGAATTTGCCGGTGTTTTTTTTACACTGGAAGGGGCGAATCAAAGAATCTGGAATCACAGGTGGCAGGCCAGTGTGTGTGAGAGGGGGAGGGAATGGCACTGTAAGTGGCTAATGTGTGGAGGGGGAGGGTCCTAAAGTTGTTCCGGGCGCAGAAGGAGAAGTTTTCACTTTCAGTGAACAATGGCGAAACAAACTCTTGACACTTGCCTGCGATTCCACCAGATACGTGTCTGCTGCGTTACGGCTCTGCCATGGCAGCAGAGCTGATTAGTTTCACTGTAGTCTGGTGTTAGCAGGTGAGTGTGTGACGCTGCACTGTGACAGCAACTCGTGTACAGTCAGCTGAAGTGTGTGAGACGCAGCCCACGCTTGGTACCTCCATATCATCCACTGCTTTTTTCATATTCCTTACGTTGTCACGTAAAATGACGTGGACGCGTTGCTTGTCTATTTCACAGTGTTCAGCATCTCCTCGACTGTTTTACATGCTCTGCTGTATGAGACCCACCAAAGTAGTGCGCATACCAGCACGCTGTAAGTCGAGAGTGGAGTCAGTGTGATGTAATGCAGAGATGGTCGGGCATACCGTGGATTCAAGAACTCCAGATGACAAAGAAAACCCTGATCCTCTACCACGGAGATGAGCTGGTTATCCAGAGCGATTAATTTAATTACCTTCTCTGTGATATTTGTGGCCATGTTTCTGTCTCGGGATATTTCTCGTTCCTTTTGAAAGTATCCGCGAGTGTTTGTTGCTTCAGTGTCCTTGCCTGTACTCTCGAGTGAACACGTTGTATTCTTTGAATGTTTGTTTTTTATGTGCCGCATCAAATGAGTAGTATTATATGCAGCTCCGCAAAACGGTCGTACTGCAGATGTTACATGTCGCTGGTGGACTGCTTTCACTTTCTAATTTAAGTTATTTCCACACTGCAGACATTTTATCCATAGGTTGGCCAGAGGAACGTTACGCACGCGTCTGAGTTCTGCCACAAATTGTGCTCTGACAAAAATATCGGCCCTGATCCCGATATTACAGATCGGATCGGGACATCCCTACTTGGCACAATGCAGTCAGACAAGTACCGTTCTCCTGGCAACTGCCAAACCCAGACTCGTCCATCAGATTGCCAGATGGAGAAGAGCGATACATCACTCCAGAGAACGTCTCCGCTGCTCTAGAGTCCAGTGGCGGCATGCTTTACGCCACTGCAACGCTTTGCATTGCACTTGCTGATGTGTGGCTTGGATGCAGCTGTTCGGCCATGGAAACACATTCCATGAACCTCTTTACGCTGTTCTGGAGCTAATCTGAAGGCCACATAAAGTTTGGAGGTCTGTAGCGATTGACTCTGCAGAAAGTTGGCGCACTCTGCGACTCAGCATCCGCTGACCCGCTCCGTCATTTTACGTGGCTTAGCACCTGGTGGCTGAGTTGCTGTTGTTCCCAATCGCTTCCACTTTGTTATAATAGTTATAGTAAGTATAGTATAGTAATATAACAGTTGACTGTGGAATATTTAGGAGCGAGGAAATTTCACGACTGGACTTGTTGCACAGGTGGCGTCCTATCACAGTACCATGCTGGAACTCACTGAGCTCCTGAGAGCGTCTCGTTCTTTCACAGATGTTTGTAGAAACAGTCTGCATGCCTAGGTGCTTCTTTTGTACACCTGTGGCCATGGAAGTGATTGGAACACCTGATTTCAATTATTTGGATGGGTGAGTGAATACTTTTGGCAATATAGTGTAGTATATAGTCAATATAATTGATTTACAGTGTGTGCCCCTAAATTTTGTGATTGTGCTCCTAAAATTTTCAATTAGGGGCTACTGTGCTCCTAGTAAAGAAAGTTAGTCTGGAGCCCTGCTCTGAGTGAAGCTCAGACTGAACATGGCAACTGCTAACTAAAAGGTGGAGCCTCCACTTCAACCCGGTGGATGTGCTGAACGATCTCTCCAATCATTAATGTGCAATTCAAACAGCTTCATCACAGCTGAGACATTTAAGTTTGAAGAAATGTCTTTAATGTCAATATCGTGTCTGTGTGTGTGTGTGTGTGTGTGTGCGTGTGTGTGTGTGTGTGTGTGTCCTCAGGCTCGTGTGTCTCGTATTCAGCAGATAGAGAAAGACATCCTGAGACTGGGAGCTCGCCTCCAGGTAACCTCACCTGTTCCTCATGTTTATAGTGGCATCACAGACTGTACGGTGAACCAATCAAAGCTTAATGTGAGCTGATTGGTTGATGGAGATAAACAGCAGCTGGAGCTAATTGTCAAGTTGTTACCATTAAACCACAGAAGAAGACACAGTCGGAGAGCTCCAGTGAACCGTCAGACTGGAGTAGATTTCTGTTGGACTGTTTTAATGTGAGGAAGGTTACAGGAGGACTTTTCCTGCTGTGCTCAGTGTAAATGTGACGTTCCTCAGACCTGCTGTTTGAATCTTAAAGTTAAACCTCATTCTGATTGATTGTTAAGTCGTTTACGTTTCTGATGAAACTCGTTCTGCGCCCTTCTCCCTCTCTCTCTCTCCAGGTGGAGGAGGGTCAGGGGGCGAGTGACAGTAGCATACTGGCTGGAGCTCAGGTGAGCTTCCTGTCCTCTCTTCCTCTTCTTCTTTACTTTATTTCTGTTTTGGTTAAACTCTTGTTGTAATCTTTCTTTGTTTTTGTCTCCTTCAGAGCTCCAGCAGCCGATTGGACCACGAAACATCTAATGATGGGAGCTACTCGGTGCCTCGACGAATCACCAGCCATCTGGGAACCAAGGTCATAAATTGTGCCTAGCAACCCTCTAAATACATACATGCCCCTCTGTGTTTACACTGTAAATAGGTAAACCTCTGTGTGGAGATGGTTTAAGCTGTTAGAAGGTAAACCTCTGTGCTGCCCTCTGCAGGTGGAGATGGTGTACAGTCTTCTGTCCATGTTAGGGACTCATGATAAGGACGACATGTCGCGGACGCTGCTGGCCATGTCGAGCTCGCAGGACTCGTGCATTGCCATGCGTCAGTCTGGCTGTCTGCCATTGCTCATCCAGCTGCTGCACGGCAATGACAAGGACTCTCTGTTACTAGGTAACCAGTGTTTCTGCCCTTTTCTGTCACAGGTATCTCACATCACCTGCTTACGTTTCCCCACCTGCCCAGGTAACTATGTATTCTCACCTGTGGTTTGTCTCCTGTTGACTAGGTAACTCTCGTGGCAGTAAGGAGGCTCGAGCGCGAGCATCAGCGGCACTCCACAACATTGTTCACAGTCAGCCGGACGACAAGAGAGGCCGTCGTGAGATCAGGGTGCTCCACCTGTTGGAGCAGGTACGTCATTACTGCGAGGCTTGTTGGAGCTGGCAGGAGAACCATGAGAGGGGCGTCGACCAAGAGGACAACCCCAGTGAGTGATGTCACACTGACCAGTCAGGAGGACAGACAGTCAGGGCACATGTCACATATCCATCACAGTTTTTATGTCTACTACATATACACTATCAGGCATGAAAATCACTCACCTTTGGCGAAATTCGCCGTTTTGAAACCAAAATAGGTGACCTACGTGAATCGTGTAGATCCGATGAGAAAATATTTTTTTTTGGAGGTGGGGGGGGGGGGGGGGGGGGGGCATGGAGGTGTACCAGAGATTATCAGTAGAGTTTAGATTCTCTGCCCGAGCCCGAGCCCGACCCTGACCCGACCCGGCCCGTGGGCCGGGCCGGGCCGATATTTCCCGTCACTTTCCTCGGGCCGGGCCGGGCCGGGCCCTTGATCAAGCATTTGTGTGTGTGTGTGTGTGTGTGTGTGTGTGTGTGTGTGTGTGTATGTTTTAATAACTCTAAATAATGACTGTGTTTCCAGCTAGAAAACGCGCATCTCTCTCCTCCCTCCATGTTGCTCGTGTCGCTGCGTGGTGTTACATGTGAGTTGTCCTCGTGCTGAAAATGTGACGTCTCCCGCACGTCACGTCACTCCTCGAGACGCAAGAAGAAAGCAAAATATATATTTTTACAAGGAAAATGACGAAAATAATAGTAACGCACAGTGACTTGAATACTTTAATCTGATTTCTGGTTTGGAAATATTACCGCGTTAAATTACTCATTACTGAAAAGAGTGGTCAGATTAGAGGAACGCGTTACCGGCGTCACTGATTGTGTAGTTTTAGTGCAACACGGAGTTTGAGAACGTCAGTTATAACAACCCACGTATTAAAAAAATGTCGGGTTTAAATCGGGTTCGGGCTCATAATTACAGTTGATGTGCCGGGCCGGGCCGGGCTCGGACACAACGTGCATGGGCTCGTGTCGGGTCGGGCTTGATATTTTGGGCCCGATCTAAGCTCTAATTATCAGTGAACTGCGAACATGTGAGCGCCTTGAATTCGATAAAAACAACTTTTCTAAAATCCCTACAAATCATTTTCAAGACGCGTCGATGATGCTGAGGTGAGGCAACTGTGGAGGTTGAAGGTAAAGTACGTTGCATTCTCTGTCAGAAAGACGACGAATTTGTCTTCAAAATAAGAGCTCTACATTGCACCCCATTAGAGTTTAGAACTGGGTTCTTAGCGGGGGCTTTTAATTTAAAAAGTAGCGACTGTTAGTAGCTTGCGCTACAACAAGCTAACACAACCAAACAGCGACAGAGACTGAGGAGACGCTGCATCTCCTGGATCTCAGCGGCTGTCCAGTTGCTCATCTTGATGTCCGCAGATGAAGTGATGGACTGACTGCTGTGATCAGCTGTTTCTTGGTTTTAAAACTCTCCGGCTATGGGGCACACAGCAGTGCAGGTCATCCACACCTCCTCCCAGCTCACGCAATAGCCGGCACATCGACGTCTCGGATTTAGATAGCCTCCGAGGTGTAACGTTACCCTCCGAGGCGGTAAATAAGCTGACCAGAACAGACCTCCAATTTACCGCCTTCTGTCTCAATCCGCGGACCTTGCCACAAAAAGTACAGCCGAATTGGTGGCTTGCTGCCCAGTGTAAAAATGGTTATTAACTATGCAAACAAGGGCAGCCATGCACTGCAGGCACACTGTCAAACAGAAGTGCACAAGAAGAAAGTGCACGCCATATTCATAACATCCACACACAGTGTAGCCAGCACCTTTATTCCAAGCAGAGAGACAGCAACTTCTTCAAAACCCATATTCATCTAGTCAAAACACACTCTTTAAGGGCTTGCTTTTTCATTCTGCGGCAGATTGCGCTATTAAAGTTGTGCTGTTGCACATGTCATGAGAGAAGTTGTCAGTCTCATTTCTTACATAGCATAATATGACCATGTATAGATAGATACTATTATACATACATACTGTCTTGTAATTCTGCTTGATTTTTCTCTCAAAATGCATCAGACTGATGCTTATTAACATGAAATATTCAAAAATGTCTTCCGGGGGACCATGCTCCTGGGTCCCGGACCCCCTGAGAGGGGTCATATTCTTCTCACCTTTTTCACCCCTGACCCGTTTTCATGCCTGACTATACATACAGAATGTGTGTGGTGTTCTATACACACATGTGCGTTGTGTTTATGTACGGTGTGTGTGTGTGTGTGTGTGTGTGTTGTGTTCTCAGTGCCATCTCCGGTGGAACATCAGATCTGTCCCGCTGTCTGCGTCCTGATGAAACTCTCCTTCGATGAAGAACATCGACACGCCATGAACGAACTTGGTGAGTCTGATTAGCTTGCCTTGGAGACTGGTTCCTGAGTGGTTCCACTGGTTATTGATTCTCTCCATCTCTCTGTGGGTTACTTGTCCCTGCAGGTGGTCTGCAGGCGGTGGCGGAGCTGCTTCAGGTGGACTGTGAGATGTTTGGTCTGAGCAGTGATCATTACAGCGTCACACTGCGGCGATACGCCGGCATGGCACTCACCAACCTCACGTTTGGAGATGTAGCCAATAAGGTTGGAGGAAAACACAAACATGTTTAAACATGTTTATGCTACATTAATCAATCAGGTTACAGCTGTGTGTTGTTTTTCCCCATCAGGCCACGCTGTGCTCCATGAAGGGCTGCATGAGAGCGATGGTCGCCCAGCTAAAGTCTGACAGTGAAGACCTGCAGCAGGTAAACTCCCCTGTGTGTGCAGCTTGTGAAGGATCATGAGCAGATGTTATCCTCAGCATCTAAACTGTAGTGCTGGTGGGACCCCAGACTCCCACAGTCCCCACAGGTCCCCCCTCCACATACCCCTGAGGAAGGGGTCATAAGAGAGCTCTGCCTCGTCTTTCAGGACGACTCAGCAGGTTAATGAGGTCCAACCCTCAAAACATTCTGAAATAAGCCCTGTCTCCCAGGGCTCCACACTAAGAGCAGCAGTGTGACTTGTTAATATGTTTTGTCAGTTTGTTTTTCAAATGATAATCTTGTGTGAAACACCAGGAGCATTTTGGTCAGTAATGTCTCATCGACCTTCACTCTTTGTGATACCTGTCTGCGGTCTCAGGACTAACCTAATTCTGTGTCCATCTCATTCCAGGTGATAGCGAGCGTGTTGAGGAACTTGTCCTGGCGTGCTGATGTCAACAGTAAGAAGACGCTGCGTGAGGTCGGCAGCGTGCGAGCGCTGATGGGCTGTGCTCTCGAGGTCCAGAAGGTGAATATTAATAAGTTTGTTTCTATTTATCTACTGTTGTTGTTGTGTCTTCTTAATTTCTGAAGTCTGAACTGAGCGTTTTCCTTCATCCCACTTGATTCTTTTGTATTTTTTTTCTTGTCCTTCAGGAGTCGACACTGAAGTCTGTACTGAGCGCGCTCTGGAACCTGTCGGCTCACTGTACTGAGAACAAGGCGGATATCTGCGCTGTAGATGGTGCTCTGGCGTTTCTGGTGGGAACGCTGACACATCGTAGCCACACCAACACGCTTGCCATCATCGAGAGCGGTGGTGGCATTCTGCGCAACGTCTCCAGCCTCATTGCCACCAACGAGGCACACAGGTAAACAAGTAATCAAACAGTGATAAGCTACAGTCCTCTGTGGAGTAAATACTGATCGTTCCCTCTTTTCTGCATTCTGTCTTGCAGGCAGATCCTGCGTGAGCATGGCTGCCTGCCAACTCTGCTGCAGCACCTCAAGTCTCACAGTTTGACCATCGTGTCCAACGCGTGCGGGACACTCTGGAATCTGTCAGCTAGAGACGCCAAAGACCAGGAGGCATTATGGGAGCTTGGCGCCGTTGGCATGCTGCGCAACCTCATCCACTCACGGCACAAAATGATTGCCATGGGCAGCGCCGCCGCTCTGCGCAACCTGATGGCCAACCGGCCGGCACGCTACAAGGATGCCAGCGTGGTGTCGCCAGGTGCTGGTGCCCCGTCACTGCACGCCCGCAAACAGAAAGCATTGTTCGAGGAGCTGGATGCCCAGCAGCTGTCGGAGACTTTTGATAACATTGACAACCTGAGCCCCAAGGCGGCACACAGGAAGGGGCGGGGCTGCAATGGTGCTGGTGGAAGTGGAAGCACAACACGCTCGTACGCCAACACACCGGTGCTGTCTAGCCCGAAGAATGGAGATGGATCAAAGAGGACGAGTGAGGAAGTGGCATACGCTCGGCCAGTGTTCCCACCCAGCGTCCGAGCGTCCAGCGACAGCCTCAACAGCGTGACGAGTGCCGACGGCTACGGCAACCGCGGCAAGACTAAACCGTCAGCAGAGCCGTTCTACTCGTCAGATGAGAGTGGAGCCAACAAGTGCTGCGTCTACAGGAAGTACCCTGCTGACCTGGCACACAAGATCCGCAGTGCAAACCACATGGCGGACGACGATGGCGCAGAGCTTGACACACCAATCAACTACAGCCTGAAGTACTCTGACGAACAGTTGAACTCTGGGAGACAGAGTCCAAGTCATCGCGGTGGAATCGAGAGCGATGAGGATGAAGAACAGGATGCCAGGCTGAGGAGAAGGAATGACTGCAGCGAATCAGCAACAACCAGCAGCCGCATAGCTGCTGGCCCCACGCCACGCTACGTTGTTGCCACAGCAACATCAAACTACAGTGGTGACACCACAGGTGAGCAGCCAATTGACTATAGCCTGAAGTATGGTGCAGACGCTGCCCGTAAACCTCTGTTCAAGCCAGAAGAGACCGCTGCCCCCTCTGCTCCTCCTCCCCCATCAGCCTCTGCCAACAAGCTCCGCCCCCCTCCATCCTCAGCCAATCGGGTTGTGCCAAAAGGCAACCAGGAGTCAACGCAGACATATTGCGTAGAGGACACACCCATTTGCTTCTCCAGAGGCAGCTCGCTGTCCTCGCTGTCATCAGAAGAGGAAGAGGAGGACGGTGATGTCATTGAGAGGAGGAGGAGAGGTGGGAGCGTCATCAGCGGCTGCGGTGGCAGTAACGACTACCCGACACTTCCTGTCAGTGAGAAAGATGCTCATGAGCAGCAGCAGAGGCAGCAGAAGGAGGCGGAGAGCCAGACCGCCGCTTCTGCAGTTCCTTCTACACGAGGGAGACGAGGTCACCACCACCACCACGGCCACGCCCATCACCACCATCACCACCACCATGTGACGTCATCCTCGGGTGCCAGAACTCCCAAGAGTCCCCCAGAGCAGCCATATGCTCAGGAGACACCGCTCATGTTCAGCCGCTGCACATCTGTCAGTTCCCTCGACAGCTTCTCCACTTCGTCTATTGCTAGCTCTGTGCGCTCAAGCGAGCCGTGCAGTGGTGTGCCAAGTGGCGTGGTCAGCCCCAGCGACCTGCCCGACAGCCCAGGACAGACAATGCCACCAAGCCGTGCCAAAACGCCACCACTGCCGCCATCAACACAGAAAACAAAGGAGCAGGAAAAGGCCAAGAAGAAAGATGAGGAGGAGAGCAGCGCAGATGTCCTGCTGCACTTCGCGACAGAGAGCACGCCACATGGCTTCTCCAGAGCTTCCAGTCTGAGCGCGCTCAGTCTGGACGAACCATACATCGCAGCAGAGATGAAGAAGAAGAAAGAGGAGGATGTGGGTAGCGAAGAGAGGGGGGAGGAAGCGCCAAAACCCATCCTCGATGAATCGGATGATGATGATGACATCGAGATCTTGGAGGCCTGCATCAACATGGCCATGCCCAAGTCGTCACGGAAACCAAAGAAACCACAACAAGCAGCACCACGGAAACCCAGCCAGCTTCCTGTTTACAAGCTCCTCCCACCTCAAAGCCGCACCCAGGCACAGCCGAGGAAGGATGTCCCGCCGCCGGAAGAGGTGCCCAGAGTTTACTGTGTAGAGGGAACGCCGCTCAACTTCTCGACTGCCACTTCGCTCAGTGACCTCACCATCGACTCCCCACCCAATGAGGAGGCGGCAGCAGCAGTTGTTATATCTGTAGGCCCTCCCACCTCTACTCAGGGGAGGCGGGCTGGACTTCCTGAGGGCGAAAACGGTGATGATATCCTTGCGGAGTGTATCAGCGCTGCTATGCCCAAAGCCAAACCCAGAAAACCAATCAGAGCAGCAACAAACAGCGAGCACCACCAAGCTCCACCTCTTCCCCCACCTCTTCCTCCCCCTGCCCCGCCTTCTCTCGTCCCGCAGCAGCAGAAGAAGAAGCCGACATCTCCGGTGAAGCCGATGCCCCAGCGGACATCGTATAGTATAACCACGGCAACAGCAGCCAAAGCAAAACCAGGGTTTGCTTTTGACTCGCCGCGTCACTACACGCCAATTGAAGGCACGCCATGCTGCTTCTCACGCAACGACTCGCTGAGCTCACTCGACTTCGACGAAGACGATGGTGGAGAGAAGGATGAAGAGGAGAAGAAAACAAAAGAAGAAGAAGGAAGGAAGAGGAAGCAGCAGACAGCAGCTGTGTTCCCTCGAACTAAACCTGCCACCAACCCAACAGCGACGGATGAGAAGCAGAAGTTTGCCATCGAGGACACGCCCGTCTGCTTCTCCAGAAACTCCTCCCTCAGCTCGCTGAGTGACATTGACCAGGAAAACAACAACAAGGAGTTTGCTCCACCACCACCAGCTGAGCAGCAAGATGGAGGCAAAGTGAGGAAGAAGACTCCTCCTCCTCAGGCAGAGTCAAAGGCCCGCCCCCCAGCAGCCAGCGGCTATGCACCAAAAGCATTCCATGTGGAGGACACACCTGTCTGCTTCTCCAGGAACTCGTCACTCAGCTCATTGAGTATCGACTCGGAGGACGACCTGCTGCAGGAGTGCATCAGCTCCGCCATGCCCAAGAAAAAGAAGAAAGCTGCCAACACAGTCCCCGCCGTTGTCGCCAGTGCACTTCCTATTCCCAAAACTGATGACATCCTGGCTGAGGAAGAGCCTTCAGAGGCACCAAGAAGCCCCGCCTCCCCTGACTCTGAGTCCTTTGATTGGAAAGCTATCCAAGAAGGTGCTAACTCAGTCGTCAGCAGCCTGAATGCTGCCGCCGCTGCTGCCACGTCACTATCCCGCCAACCATCATCTGACTCGGACTCAGTCCTATCCCTGAAGTCTGTGGGCTCACCATTCCGTTTACCAGCAGCCAATAACAATGCAGAAGGAGAAGAAGTGGATGGAAAGGAGGAGACGGTGTTGAAACGGGGGGCGAGGATCTTGAAAGGGGGAGAACACACCACGCTGGAGGCCAAGAAGAAGAAGGAGGAGGAAGATGATGAGGAGGCAAAGGCGGTGAGAGGCGGGAAGAAGGTGTACAGGAGTTTGATCACAGGCAAACTGAGGGCGGAGCCAGCAGCCAGGGGGCGGAGCAAACCCCGAGCAGGAGCTGTGGCCAAAGCTCCAGGAAGCAGCGATGGCCCTGACAGAGGAGGCGGGTCTTCTCGGGATTCCACGCCGTCCCGCTCTTCCACCACAGCCAATCAGAAAGGAGGAAAGCTGTCACAGCTGCCACGCACAGCTTCTCCAGGAAGTGCATCATCATCGTCCTCGTCAGCCTCCAGACAGGCCAAACAGAGTGGGGTGTCGAGGAGTGGTGGCGGCATCCCAAGGAGCGAGTCGGCGTCTAGGGTCAGCAGCAGTACGGCTGCCAAGAAGCAGAAGGCGGAGCCGGAGAAGCCAACGCTCGTCCGTCAGTCGACCTTCATCAAAGAAGCTCCGAGCCCGACGCTGAAGAGGAAGCTGGAGGAGTCTGCAGCCACCGCGGCATTAGATTCACCGACCAGCCCTGACACACCGCTACCATCAGCAACCAGAAGGCACGACGTCAACCGCTCCCAATCCGAGAGCCCATCACGGCCACAGGAAGTGACATCATCTCGCTTCAGTCGCACCGGCACCTGGAAGCGGGAAAATGGCAGTGGGGGGGGGGGGGGAGGAGGGAGTGGCAGTAAACATTCAACATCGTTACCACGTGTGGGGACGTGGAAGAGGACAGGAAGCTCCTCATCTGTGCTGTCCGCGTCATCGGAGTCCAGCGAGAAGGGGCGGAGTGAGGAGGAGAGCACCATGAGGTCGAAGGGAACATGGAGGAAGGCGAAGAGCGGCAGCGGCGATTCATCAACAGGGCGGAGCTTGACCAACAAATCAGAAGATGTGTGGGTTCGTCTGGAGGACTGTCCCGTCAACAACCCGCGCTCCTCCTCTTCCTGTTCAGCCCGCTCTCCCACTGCTGCCAACGCCCCACCTGTCATCGACAGCCCTGCCCCTTCAAAGATCCCCTCCTCCTCCTCTTCCTCCTCCTCCAACCTCAACCTGCGCAGGAGCTGCGAGAGCCTGGATGACAAGCCGCCACCACCTGAACGGCAAAAACAATCACAACAACAACAACAGCAGCGCAGTCAGCAGCGCAGTGGCGCTGTAGCGGCTCGAGTCAGCCCCTTCAACTACACCCCAAGCCCGAGAAAGAGCAATGCTGATGTCACCACCACCGCCACACCAACCACCACGACATCTTCATCAACGACCCCCACACGACCTTCACTCATACCTACCCCTGTCACCAAAAAACGAGAGCCGAAGGGCGGAGAAGGTGGCGGCGGCAGTGGCAGTGGCAGTAGCAACAGCGGTGAACGTGGCTCGTACATCGTGACGTCAGTGTGAGACAGGAAACGGGAAGAAGAATCTGGAAACAGTTGGACACAAAATGGCTGCCCCAGTTGGGACAGTTGATAAAATGGAGGAAGTGTAAATACGTGTTTGTGTGTGAACGATCTGTACAGGAAGTCTGTATTTAAGTGCTATTCCCACCCCTCACCTCCCTCCTCTCCCCTCATTGGCTCCTCCTCTCACCTGTCAATCAAGCTTCTTTATTCAATAAGAGAAACTTTAAAAATGAACTTTTTATGTTTTTATACCACTAAAATGTTTAGCGCTTAGCTCCGCCCCTCTGCCTGTGTCCCTGCATGGCCCCTCCCCCTACCTTAACGATGACAGTTACCACGGTGATGATGATGATGATGATGATGGTGTTTCTGCTAGCTGTAGCGTCTGAGCTCATTCTGCTCTTTGGAAAGTTTTTTTGTTTTTTGAATGGAGTTTGGTTCTGAAAGCAGATTTTTGTCCTGTCGCCGGGCAGAAGTTTATTTTTTTTCTCCACATGGAGAAAAATGACCTTTGATCAGTTTATTTCTCAGAATTTGAAAACTGCGATCCAATTCCAAATTAAATCAAAATGTTTTTGTCTGTTTCAGTTTTTGGTTCTGATTGACGTATAAAAAGTTTTGTGAATGAAAGTCGAGCGACTGGAACATTTTCAGTTCTTCTTTCTGACGTCAGATGGACGTAAAACACGTTTTCAGAACCGGACTCACAAAATCTTTATTTCCGTCAGAGAGGGAAGTTTTCTGCTGACTGAAGTGTAGAAGTTGAAACGCATTGGAGGAAGTTTGAGTTGGTCCTTTTAATTTTAGGATACATTTTAAGAAATTGTCTGTTGGCTTAAAACTTGCCGCTCTGTATCGCCTTTGAAACAAATAACACTGTAAAACGTAAGTTATTGCTGTAAAACCTTAAAACCTTTTAACTTCGAAGCACATAATTTAAAACAAAAGATTTTTGCCAAAAAGTTTCCACAGTGTTTCTTCATGGCTGTAACTTGATTTTCACTGTTTTTATGTTGAAGCTGGAGGAAAAACTTTAGGTGAAATGTTAAACAGAACAATAAAATTCAACATTTTAGCTGCAAAACAGCTGGTTCCTGTTTTTATTTGTGAGTTTGGGTGACAACGTTTGCTTTGATGCTGTTTGAGGTGTGAACAGACCTCCAGGTCTTGACAGTGTGGCGGAATGTTAACGACAAAGTTTAAACATTAAAACATTTGTAATATTGTTAAAGGGGTAAAAATCCGTGAGCTTGATCAGAACAGACTTTATTTCAGAATCTGAATTTGACTCAGAACGAAGTGACTTTGTGTTCGAGTCATTTCCTCTTAAACTTTCAGCTGCTCCGATTTTTATTTTTGTCTGTTCTCAAGAAAATTACACATTTTCAGAATTCACTTAAAAACTTTGCTGCATTTCAATCTGAGAAAAATAACTTTTGAGGAGGCTAGAAGTTGATTTCAAACTGAATCCAAAGGATAATGTAGTTTATTTGTTGTGATCCACGGAGGGAAGCTGATACTGTGACCCTTCAGGGCCTCTGTAGATCAGCTTATTGAACCAAACTGAAGTTCTGATGATTGTTCGATCAACTGATCAATAACCTTCATTTCTGCTCAGTTGGAATAGTCCAGAGTGAAATATTGATCAACTCTGTTTGTTAGATTGAAATGATTTTGTGATGACACAATGAGCCGGTGATGAAGTTGTGGCAGTAAAATGCTTACAAGTTGCCAAACCTACTAAAAAATGTCAACAAAAAACATGTAAATCTGGAGGCGAGTTCAATTTCAGAAACTTGGACAATAAAACAAACTTCAGGTATAACCAGAATCAAAGGTACTCCTACAAGCCCATTTCCATCAGGTCAGGGTTTGGTGTATCTGAGGTTTTGGGTTTCAAGGGGTTCCAGAACAAACACAGTTTCCTCCCTAGAATGACATGAAGCAGCCAAGAAAACACAGCAGGGGCTAAACAGAGCAGAGCGTCTGTCTGGTGATTTGAGGGGACAGATTCAGAATCGGGGTCAGAGCCACCTGTGTGACCTTCCCCACCTCTTTCAAGTCTTCACAAAAGGGCGTCCTCACACCGTGATTGGCTGAGAGGGAAACGACCCAAACTGCTTCCACTCCTCAATCAGGAGTTAGTCTCCCCACAGGTGATGAAGGTGACGAAGACAACAGGTGATGAAGACAAACAAGTGATGAAGGTGATGAAGACCAACAGGTGGTGAAGACCAACAGGTGATGAAGACAAACAAGTGATGAAGGTGATGAAGACCAACAGGTGATGGTGATTTCAATGAAGATGATAAAGATCAACAGGTGAGTTTCATCAGAAGGTGAAAGAGAAGGAGTCAAACGATGTTGATCAGATTTCCTATCAAACATGACATCATGTGATATACAAATAAAGTTTGACACGCAATGGAACAAAATAGTTGGCTAACAATCCCATAATGCACTGCTGTGTATTCTTACAATGTGTATTTGTATAGGTGTTGTTGTTTTTAGTAATAAGTAGCTTTTATTGTGATAAATTCAAATCAAAATAACACATAAGCACTCTATGATCTTTATCTTCAGACTCTTACTTTGACACTCCAGAAAGGAAGTGTTGCTGTGATGTTGTGAGTGACTTCACTTCCTGTCAGTGCCTCCTTCCCCTCTCCTCTCGCTGTCTCTCTCTCTCTCTCTCTCTCTCTCTCTCTCTCTCTCTCTCTCTCTCTCTCTCTCTCTCTTTCTGTAATGGACACTCAGAAGGTAAGAATGATCAACTGATGATCAATAACATCTGATCAGTTAGCTGAGGGCAAGTCACATAGACAGCACATGAAGCAGAGAGAGAGAGGATTAGCTCGCTGTTAGCGCCTCTCTGGTCGAGTCAGCTTCACTTTGAATGGAGGATTTACAGATAAGACTCTCTCTCTGGTCGGGTCGTATCAGAGTGACAGTCAGCTGGTTAATGTTTTATTTTTTATCTCAAACTTTATTGACACAAACAAAAACCAAAGGTGTTCCCCTGCACTCCTTTATTCTCTATGTAACTCTACCTCTCTCTCTTTACGTGTGTGTGTGTAAGAATTAAACATTCATAAGAAACAGAATATTTACCAATATTAAAGCAGTTTTAATAGAACCAGTCCTGATCGCAGTACTCTGACGTATTACTGCAATACTTGTACTCATGATGAGTGATTGTGACAGTGAAGGGGGAGGAGTTCACCAGTCAGGTGTGTTCATACCTGTATCACCATCCATCCTAAGTAATCTGACTACACAGCTGTATCATGAACCTGTTTGGCCTTCAGTCTGTAGTTTTACAGTGTAACTGCATCATCAGTGACCTACTTCCACTGAAGCAGAACGATGGAGAGAGAGGGCGAGAGACGTTAACAATGAATGAGAGAGGGCGAAATGTGAGGCTGACTGAATTTAAAGGATTGTTTCTGAAGAGTTTTCTGTTAAATTAGTTTTTCATGCTCAGATTTGACAGTGTACTTCACCAGTTCAGTCATGACCCTGTAAAACTGTGACACTGTAAAACTGCTGCATCAGTTGCACTTTATTTTGTACACTGTAAAATGACCTGTAACAATTTAATCTGCTCCACTGTAAAAAAAAAAAAAAAAAAAATACAACCAGTTTCACACAAGTGTGTTTGGGTGTCACACAGGAAGCCCTGCGAAGGATCATCAGCACGTTATCCAATAAGAATGAAGAGCTTCAAAACTTCCTGGAAACAGTTGACAGCACACTGACAGGACTGCAGGTCAGTAGCTGATTTGCTGAGAGGGCACTGAGGGCGGGGATTAAAAAGGTGGGAGAAACTTAAATCAAACATTATCTGTCCAATCAGGAGGAGTCATGTAAGGTGATGTCTGAGCTGGAGGCGGAGCTTCAGCTTCTCAGCTCCGCCCTAGACGATAAGAGGGCGGAGCTGTGTGGCATCATTAAGGAGGAGACGCAGAGGAAAGAGGCGGAGCTTCAGACGCAACTGTCGGAGGGAAAGTTTGCTCTGCTGTCATGTGAAGAACTGCTCGAGTTTGCCAATCAAACACTGACAATCACCAATGAAGAAGAATTCCTAAAGGTTGGAGGGATGAGGATGAATAGATCAAATCTTGATGGAAACAAATTAATTTTAAAACAAAGTTGAACTAGCTATAAACATAAATACACAACAAACCATTAAATAATTTAATGTTCAAAGTTTGTTTTGTCTGTTTTGTTTCGCAGGCGGCCAAACAAATCAAAGAGAGGTTAGTTTATTCCTGAATCTGATTTCATGTTTTATATCAATTTGTTTATGAAGTTCTGTTGTCACATTAAAATTTTAATTTTGTTTTCTGTTTTTTTTTTTTTTTTTTTTTCAATATAATCGTATTTCCTGCTTGATTTATGGAACATTACCACAATTTTCAAACTAATCAAAGTCGAGAGTTATTATTAAATTACAGCTCTGATTTGATGATTGGCATGTCAACCCCGCCCTCTTAACCCCATAACCCCGCCCCTTTAACGTTGTAATCCGCCCCTTTAATACCGTAACCCTGCCCACTTATCACTGTAACCCCATCACCTACCATTGCCAGGGTAACAATGGCTCCAGCGTTCCGGCTGACGACTCGCCCAGCAGTGTCGGAGAACATGTCGCAATTTACTGTTGACTTCAGCGCAGAGAGGGCGGGGCTTCAACGACTTCACTTCCTGCCTGGTGAGCCACGCCTCTTCTTCATTTCCTTCCTCTTCTTCTCGAGTTATTGATGTTTTTGGTTGATGATTCTTGTTTCTTTTGTTTGAATTGATTCAGTCCCCAGAGCTCCAGAGGTCGACATGTCCAGATGCGTCGTCCGTGACAACACCATCATGGTTGCCTGGCGACCAGCTGGCGAAGATGACAGCGATGGTGATATCAGTGTCAGTGGACCAATCGAACGCTATGACCTTGAATATAAAAAAACAAACCAGGAAGGCTCCCTGAGAGCCGCAGGAGAAGCATGCTGGGAAAAGATCTGTGACATCAGAGAGACTCACGTCAGCATCTCAGGTGAGAGGTCACGAAACTGGGCAGGACGCTGTGTTTACTGCTAATGCTGGCATGCTAACGTGCTGAACTAATGTGGTGAATATGTTAGCATGATGATGTTAGCCATTAGCATGGCTGCAGTTTTATTTAATAATGAAACACCGAATTAATTTAAACGTTTCAGATCTAAAGTTCAACTCTCGCTTCGTTGTTGTCCGAGTTCGAGCGAGAAACAAAACGGCCGCTGGCGACTTCTCTGAGCCCGTCGCCTTGGAAACCAGAGGTGAACACATGAATGACTCCATAAATACATGATGAGACTGTGTGTTACCGTATGTGTCCAGTTTAATAGGTACCCTGAGCTAAAATTAATATCTGACAACATAACAAACACCTGCAGTGTAACTGAGTAAAGATAAATAAAGTGATCAGACACCAGATTGAACACCGGTGACATCACAGCTGAGCACTTCACCTGCAACCAATTCTTCTTCTGTTATTACAGTGTTTCTTCTTCTTCTTCTATTGCAGCATATAACTTTGGCTTTGATGCGGCGACGGCTCACGCCGAGCTGAAGGTTCAGGGCGACACGGTGACCTGGGAGCCACAGGGGGTCAAAGGTCATGACCCTCGACTGAGAGGAAAAGAGAATAAAAGCAGGTGAGGACACGTGTCACTGATGTCATCAGATTTGAAGGATATATATTTTATATCTATGACATTATAGCTCATTGTACTGCAGTGGCTTCCTGTTTACGTAATTGATTACTTTTGATTCAATGTTTCTGAAAGTGTTCTGATCTGTTGATTGACAGTGAGCGTGATTGATCGGTTTCACATTTACTAAATTCTCTGCTGCTCTTTGTTTGTTTTTTGAGATTTTTGACCCTCTGCAGTCTCCGTACTGCATCCCCTCCAACTGCTTCAGGTAGAAACTGTCATCGCTGACTGGTTGCCTAGCAACCACTATGTCACCAATCACTTTCCATCCACCATTTCTCGCTTCACATCACTGCTGACTTCACTGCTGACATCACTGCTGACATCACATCAGTTTAATAAGATGTTTTTATTGATGAATATTTGTTTTTTGTCGTTTCCTCCAACAGCTTCCTGTTTCCTCCAAATTAAAACACATTCAATTCATGTTTATATTTGTTTAGATGACTTTGTGTAATTGATTGTATTAATTGTGATATATTTTTGATGTTATGTGTCGGTACAAATTAATTCTATTGCAGTTCTATGAATACATAAATCTTTTAAATTAGTTTTTATTGTTATTTTATTAAATGCTGTTATTTATTTACATTTTTCATCTTTCTCTTCACTGCTTCATGGCTTTGGCACGACGTCATTCGCTGTTTCATCTTGTTGTTTTTCCAATTTGTTTTTGGGGTTATACATTTTTTAATTCAAGTTTTTATTTTGTATTTTATTAGCAGCAGAAGCGCCACGCCCTCGCCCAACAAGACAGCAGGAAGTCGAGCAGGACGTGACCGATTCGCTGGAGAATCCTACACAGTGCTCGGTACTGCAATAATACTTCATATGATATGATTACAGTAATGCTAATGAATGTTGTATTTTATTGAAAAAATTAATAAGAGGAACACATATTTTATCTGAATTAAAGACTTTTATTTTATAGGTTCCAACAGGAAAGAATGGCTTTTATTTGTTAAATATTTTCAAATGTAAATCTAAAAGAATCTTTAGGTGATTTTATTTCATTCTATATAAAATCAGATGTTTGCTGCTTTTTTAAGAACATTCTAGTTTGTTGTCTGTCTCGAAGGTGACCAGGAGATGACTGGTGGCACGTATTACTGGGAACTCCGCCCCCTGGTGGACTGGAAGTCAATCAGTGTGGGCGTTGCGTACCGGGCATCCCTTGGTCGCTACGACCAATTAGGGAAGAGTGCTGGTTCATGGTGTCTCCACGCCAGCCAATGGCTGCAGAGCTCGCTTGCTGCAAAGCACAACAACCGAGCAAAGGCGCTGGATTGGCCGCTGCCTCAACGAATTGGAGTCTACTGCGACTATGACAACGGTACCAGTAAAATTATTTTATTTTGTGATTTTATTTTGTTATTGATGTTAGTGTTCACAGTGTTCACAGTGTTCAGTGTTGACAGTGTTCAGTGTTGACAGTGTTAACAGTGTTGACAGTGTTCAATGTTGACAGTGTTCACAGTGTTCACAGTGTTGACAGTGTTCAGTGTTCAGTGTTCACAGTGTTCAGAGTGTTCAGTGTTCACAGTGTTCACAGTGTTCAGTGTTCACAGTGTTCACAATGTTCAGTGTTCACAGTGTTCAGAGTGTTCAGTGTTGACAGTGTCCAGTGTTGACAGTGTTCAGTGTTCACAGTGTTCACAGTGTTCAGTGTTCACAGTGTTCACAGTGTTCAGTGTTCACAGTGTTCACAGTGTTCACAGTGTTCAGTGTTCACAGTGTTCACAGTGTTCAGTGTTCAGTGTTCAGTGTTGACAGTGTTCAGTGTTCACAGTGTTCAGTGTTCACAGTGTTCAGTGTTCACAGTGTTCACAGTGTTCAGTGTTCACAGTGTTCACAGTGTTCAGTGTTCACAGTGTTCAGTGTTCACAGTGTTCACAGTGTTCAGTGTTCAGTGTTCAGTGTTGACAGTGTTCAGTGTTCACAGTGTTCAGTGTTCACAGTGTTCAGTGTTCACAGTGTTCACAGTGTTCAGTGTTCACAGTGTTCACAGTGTTCAGTGTTCACAGTGTTCAGTGTTCACAGTGTTCACAGTGCTCAGTGTTCACAGTGTTCACAGTGTTCAGTGTTCACAGTGTTCACAGTGTTCAGTGTTCACAGTGTTCAGTGTTCACAGTGTTCACAGTGTTCAGTGTTCACAGTGTTCAGCATTGCTGGTGACAAACTATTTCATGTTGCATGTTTTTTCTTTAACCTGAACTTCAGCTGACGTGTTTCAGGTGATTTATCCTTCATTGATGTCGATCGTCTTCGTCTTCTTCATTCCTTCAAAACAAAGTTCAGCCAGCCGCTCGTCCCCGCCTTCACTGTCAGTACTGCAGTAATGCTACATCTAATAGTTAATTTAATACTACATCATACATTAAAATGCATACCTGCTCTAACACTACATCTCATACAGTGTAGTGCTCATAGCATTGCTGTAATAACAGTAGTAAAACTGTGTTGCAGGTTTGGTGTGGTGGTATCACCATAATGACGGGCCTGCAGGTGCCGAGCTTTATGGGTAATTTCCTGTCAACCAATCGGAGCCTCAGTAACCTGTCTCAGTAGATCGATCTCCTCCTCCATCTGTTTTTAATTTTTTGTGTATTTTTAATAATTATCATTAATTTATTTTTGTATATTGTAACTTATTTTTTCTTGAAGTAAAATAATAAACAATAAAATATTATATACAGAAATTAGTTGTGAATTGTATTCAATATTTTTTGAAAAAAATAAAGTACTTTTGTTAGAATCTGTAATGAATTAAGGAAATATATTGATTGTTATTGTCTTCTCTTACTTGAAAAGCCGTAGCTCAGTTTGAGTGCTTTTATTGTGAAGAAGTAGCTACTTTGACCAAATGTGTGTAACAGTAAAACTTTTGTTTTTAAATGACAGCATTTAATTATCAGGAAAGAAAATGACATGTTCAGTTTTATTTTGAAGGATGTCACCAGATGACATTTACAGTTGAAATAAATATGATTTTTAGTTCGACGATAAATGTTGATGTATTTTGTTTTCAGGTTCTTATCTGACCTGGAAACAGAAAATATCAATGTTTATATTTATTGATCCATTGCGTGTTTAAATGTCTGACCCAAAATCACCCTCAGTTCAATGTTTTATAAGTATTTTGATCTGTCAGAAATAAAAAATTGGAAATAAAATGAAACAACCTCCGTGTTCTGTTTCCTGTTCTGAAAGAGTGATTAGAAAATAAAGCAGGTTCTTTCTGCAGAGCATTGATTGGGTAATATATAAATAATAAATCATTTAATATTTTTCATGAAAATAAAATGGGTTACAACAAAGTTTCAAGCAATTTGAAGGAAAAAATGACAGAAAACATTTATCAGGTTTTTATTTAAAAAAACCCATAAATAATTAAAAGCAAAACCAGATAATTGAACTCATAAGAACCACCGTGACCCACTTGTAATAAACACTTTCCTAAAATGGGTCTCGGATCTGATGGATTAAATAGAGAGCGTGTGGGGGAGGGGCTGAGGAGCTTGTCTCCAAGGCAACAGTACAACAGCACAGAGAGAGGAAGAGAGGCGAAGAAGAAGAGAAGAAGGAGAGAAAGAGAAAAAGAATAAGAGGAGAAGAAGAAGAAAAGAAGGAGGAGAAGAAGAAGAGAAGAAAAAGAAGA
The DNA here is from genome assembly GCA_963678695.2 of Diplodus puntazzo. Lineage (NCBI taxonomy): Eukaryota > Metazoa > Chordata > Actinopteri > Spariformes > Sparidae > Diplodus > Diplodus puntazzo. The sequence goes on from OZ023173.1 coordinate 29,319,821, forward strand.
AGAAAAGAAGAAGTAAAAAGAAAAAGAAAAAGAAAGGAAGTACCTGCAGCAGCAGGTGAGGAGGAAAAGTTCTGTGTTGTTATTCACTGATAGGAAAACAGAACCAGTCCAACAGTATTTATCACTCGCCCATCATTTCATCCTTATTTCATTGATTTTGATCACATTCTGTCTGTACATTTTATTGTTATCAATAATTCAAACAGTGATAACTGTAACTCCGCTCCTGATTGGTTGATGTCTCACCTGAAGCTACGGGCATATTAAATGATCTCTTTGTTTTAAGTAACAATGGCCTGTTTCCGTGGCAACCGAGAGGAATTTTATGGGGAGGTGCTGCTATTGGATGAGAGGAAGATCACACTTACGGCCGAGCGAGGCATCAAGGTAAGCTAGAACTCCCTGTTCCTGTCACGTGAATGAGACGATGAATAAAATCTGTTTTATCCTCAGAAATCTTCAAAAGTGGCAGCCATCTTGCAGCAGGTATTCTCTCACCTGTGCCTGGTCGAGGTCGAGTTCTTCGGTTTGAGATTCTGTGACAACAAACAACAGACGGTGAGAAGACCAAGAAAATACACCAGAGCATTGTGTGTGTGTGTGTGTGTGTGTGTGTATGTGTGTGTGTGTGTCTGTCTGTGTGTGTGTATGTGTGTGTGTGTGCATTCTATATACTGTTAATATGATAAGAGATCTTATTGACTGAACTACTGTGATGTCACCGTAACAACAACACGTCACTTCCTGGTAGACAACTGATGACACTGTGTTGATGTGTGACATCACTGTGTTGATGTGTGATGAGACGGAGCAGCTCTGTGACTGACTGTGGGAAACAAACACACACACACACACACACACACACACACTCACACACACACACACACACACAAACAGAACATATCGAGTGATTGAAGAAGTGTCAGTGCTACTTGATAATCGTGTACGATGACCAGCTGTCATATAGGGGAAGAATTCTGGTTGCCTCGACCTTCTGGCACAAACTAATAGCACTGACACCACGAGAGGCCTGATAGAGGACATTCAGCCATCCTGGATTTATTCTGGTCTGGCAAACACTGAATCCAGACATCTGCCCTCTATCTACCTGTGGCTGAAGGGGGACAGGGACTGATCAGTGTCCAGTTTAAGATCGCCTCATTTAGACTCAAGACTGAACAGAAACTTCTTCATGACTGTACCCCAAGCTGGTGCGACGCGGCTCATTGGCTGCTGAGAAGAGCTGATGGCTGGACTACGACAAACACCTGTTCCTCCTACAACCTGAGGACACGGACCTGAGTGGATTGGCTCCTGACGCTGAAGAAACTTCGGGCCTGTGGTTGTTTGAGGAACATCTGTTCTTCAACAGCCTCTAACCCTGACCCTGATCCACAAAGTGGTGGAGGAAGTCTGTGCTGCAATGTAGTGGAAATGCTCCTTGTGAGGTAGAGAGTTGCTAAGTCTGAAGAATTTTAGACTCAGGGTGATGAATCGGATCTCTTCACAGGCATCAATCATTTCTTCCTAAAACAGTGACTCCCTGAGGTTTGGGTTGATAATGTCTTGTCGTTTGAAACTCCTCATCTGGACAAGTTTCAGGCTGTGGGGAAAAAAGCACTTTATGACATCAGCATCAAAACCCTAAATGTGCCGTCTTTGGCAGGGATGGAGGAGTCGAGGTCGACCGTGTTTTTTGGCCCAGACATTTCCCTGAAAGGCAGCTGGCGGTCCGTGTACAAGCTGCCCATTGAAAAGTGGACAGCAGACCTCCAGTGGAGGATTGTGAACAGGGCAATAGCTATAAACAGATACAGAGTGCACCTTGATCCTGAGCTGGGGGAGGGATGTATTCTCTGTTCACAGAACACAGAGACCATTTATTTGTTCCATGTCCTCGTCTGGACATTTTATTTGAGTTGTTAAAAACTTGGTTTCGGGGTCTTGGGGAGGTTTTTCTTTTGATTTGTTTATTTTGGGCCCAAAATACTGTGTCAAGAAGAAGTCTGTCTACACATTGCTAAACTTTATATCTGGTTCTGCAAAGTTGGCCATCTGGCTGACCCACAGAAACCAAGCTCAAACAGTGGGCAGTGTGGAGCCGGTGTTGGTTCTGAAGGGACTGTTGAAGGGCCGACTGCGGGTGGAACATGCTTATTATCGGATGATGGACAATTTACAGGCCCTCACAAGTATCTGGGCTATTGAGAAGGTTCTGTGCTCCATGAGGGAGGACGGGGAGCCGGAGTCACATTTCTGAAACACGCTTTGTGTTGTTGTTGTTGTTGTTGTTGTAGAATATTCTTTAACTAAGATTGTTGTATTTTATTGAATTTAGTTGTGTTTTTGTTTTGATCAGAACTGGTTGGATCCTTCAAAAACTCTGTCACAACATCGAGACCTCAGTAAGTTTTACTAATCACAAACAAACAAACAAACTGAAAGCAAAGACATTTAACAACAAGAAACAAAGTGTACATCTCATTAAACCTGCTGACTTTTAATGCTAACGTATTGTTATATATTTGTCATTTTTCATTAGACAACATGGATTAAAAAAATTGTATATGAATTGCAGAACAAATAATTTCACAAATCTGAATTCATTGAAACAATAACAACAACTGTGACTGATTCATGTTGCTTTTTAAAGAAACAACAAAGAAATGTCATACTTTGATTAACAATGATATCTGCTTCTTTTGAACTGTTTTGTCACAGTTGGGCCACCGTATATTTTCTACTTCGGTGTCAAATTTTACGCTGAGTATCCGTCAAAACTGAAAGAGGAAACTACTCGGTACGCTCAATATTTATTAATCCAGAGTTTCATGAAAGTTATAAGTATTTTAGTATTTTCTAAGTTTAGATCAGGAATCTATTTATGAATTCAATTATTCTGTAATGTTTTGATTCTGTCTGGCTGCGTTTATAATTGAATGCTCGAATGCTTCTTAAATGAATGTGTCTTTTGTCAGGCATCAGTTTTACCTGCAGGTCTGTCAGGATGTCCGTCGAGGTCGTCTGCCAGTACCCACCCATCTCAGGCCGTGCCTAGCTGCTCTGATGCTACTTGGTTAGAAAACACTTTAAAATCATATCAGCTAATTTCACTCTTCCTTTTCAAATATGTCAACTGTTAGATTTGTTCCTGATGTTTCTGTCACATTGTTCTCTAAAAAGTTAGCACAATATATTCAAACACAATAGTTGAACAAAAACATCATCGAGCAAACGCTGTAAGACTATTGTACTTTTTATTTCTCTCCAGTGGAGCAAGAAGATCACAGCGAGCTGAAGTTTGATTCCGAGGAAAATCAGGAAATACGACACGTCTACAAAACACTCAGGTATGAAACATACATTATATGCCAAAAGTGTTCATTCACCCATCCAAATAATTGAAATCAGGTGTTCCAATCACTTCCATGGCCACAGGTGTATGAAAGCAGCACCTCGGCATGCAGACTGTTTCTACAAACATTTGTGAAAGAACGAGACGCTCTCAGGAGCTCAGTGAGTTCCAGCATGGTACTGTGATAGGACGCCACCTGTGCAACAAGTCCAGTCGTTACATTTCCTAGCTCCTAAATATTCCACAATCAACTGTCAGTTGTATTATAACAAAGTGGAAGTGATTGGGAACGACAGCCACGAAGTGGTAGGCCACGTAAACCTACGGAGCGGGTAGAGGGGGATCATGGTGTGGGGTTGTTTTTCAGGATCTGGGCTTGGCCCCTTAGTTCCAGTGAAACGAACTCTGAATGCTTCAGCATACCAAGATATGTTGGACAATTCCAGCTCCCAACTTTGTGGGAACAGTTTGGGGATGGCCCCTTCCTGTTCCAACATGACTGTGCACCAGTGCACAAAGCAGGTCCATAAAGACATGAAGGAGAGAGTTTGGTGTGGATGAACTTGATTGGCCTGCACAGAGTCCTGACCTCAACACCTTTGGGATGAATTAGAGCGGAGAGTGAGAGCCAGGCCTTCCTGTCCATCATCAGTGTGTGACCTCACAAATGCACTTCTGGAAGAATGGTCAAAAATTCCCATAAACACTCCTAAACCTTGTGGAGAACCTTCCCAGAAGAGTTGAAGCTGTTATAGCTGCAAAGGGACCGACATCATATTAAACCCTATGGATTAAGAATGGGATGTCACTTAAGTTCATATGCGAGTCAAAGCAGGTGAGCGAATACTTTTGGCAATATAGTGTATCTCAAAAATTCAATAAACCAAAAGTAAAGAAAAATTACTGCATATTGTGAAATGTAGAAGAGCAATTGTATTTAATGTAGGTTTAAATGTAGCTGGAACACTTTCAATTTGAATCTAATTTGACTTTAATGTCAACATTTATATACAGCAGCCCTGAGGGGCCAGAGAGAACAGTTCTGGTGATCCACTTTCTAAGGCGGGATTCACATTGAATCTGGCGTTGCAGCGAAAACTAAGGTTTTACCCATTTTAATAAGGCTTGTCCATTTTTGCTGTGGTGCAGCATTCAGTGGATTCCACAAGAAAACCCAAACCGGTGGCGGCAAAACAGTTGAATCCCGCTCAACTTTTGGAGAAACCCAACGTCAGGGTCTGGTGGCCAGTCACGTAGGCCTGGCAGAGACATGACCGAGGATCATGAGCACAGCAGAATGGGTCAGCACCAGGACGTGTTATTTACCATGGATAAATACTACAGAGGGAACACAGCAGACATTTAGTTCCACTTTCATTTCAGTTCGGTCTCGTCTCCAGTTTAAAACACAGTAATGATGCTCATAATCATTAGCAGAACCAACTTGCTGGATCAGAACAACGGAGCAGCTTCGTTTATCAGCAAACATCTTAACATCTTAATCTTGATCTTAATCTTGAGGCGTGGGGATCCCCAACACATCACTCACATGGACAATAGACTGACACTCACACATCGCCACACCAACCTGTGGCGTTTCCCCGCAACACCAGATATGCCAGGATAATTGTATTTTCCTTCATTTTCCCTCTTTGAAATCATTTTGTGAAAAAAATCATATTTTCAGGAGAAATTTTTATTTCTCCATGTGTGAAACTGACAGACTTTGTTTTATTCAGGAGAAATATTTTTCCTTGAGCATTAAACAAATTGAAAAAAATGTTTTCACCTCAACAAAGACAAAGACATGACAATCATGTTACATAACCTGCTAACACAACAGATGTGTTGCCAGTGCAGAGGTCCTGCTCCTTCAGAAATACAAAAACAAACACAAAATTATCCTTATTAATTATCCTATCAAAGAAAAAAAGTTTTCTTGAAAAAACATTTTCACTTCACATATGAAAAGAAAAATGAAACTTATATAGAAGTCATAAAGATAAACTTTCTCACGCTCACACTGGTGAGAAGATAATTCAGATCAGTTTCTCACTCAGGCTTCTGTATTTACAGGGAGACGTGGATACAAAATGCATAATGAAATAAAAGAAGAGTGACGCAGCAGGGTAACCAAATTAAAATACCAATTAAATGGTAGGTCGTTGATGTTTTTATATTCATCTGCTCTACGATGGTAGACGAGAAACAGAAACAGACAAAACCTAAATAAACTAGTGTTCTGCAGAAGCTGTAACGTGCGTCATCCAGTGTGAATTTAGTGAATGTGTAAAATCTAATAAAAACACGTAATCATGAGATTTCTCTCTCTCTCTCTCATTGTCCAGTGGTGTCTCTCGTCCCGTGGCCCAGCGTCACTTCCTGTCTCTCTGCAGCTCTCTGCAGATGTTTGGAGTCTCTCTGTTTGTCGCCTATGTAAGATCACGGATCAATACTTCTTCATCCTTGTTCCTTCTTGTTGTTCCTCTTTGTCATGTGACATGTTGATAAACCAATGGGAAACTGAGCTTAGCAGATATCTTAACCAGAAGAAATTTATTGACATAACGTCTGTTTTTTTCACGTTTTCACTCCCATGATTCCTGACAGGGTGAGAATCAAACTGAGTACTTCCTGGGTCCGACTCCAGTGGGTGTGGTTATCTATAAGAACAAAGTACTGGTGGGGAAATATTTCTGGTAGGCGTGAGACCTCACTAACTACCTTCAAGCCTGTTCTGTCCCTTTTGTTAAGATGAGACACTCTTTTCATTAACAGTCTTGGTAGCATTAATTATGAATAAAAAAATAAATAGATGTATATGTTTTCGGTTGTGAGTAAATAGTCTCATACATGTAAGTCTTCAATAAATGTTTTTGTAAATATAAAGAACATAAAGTAACATGATGTTTGTCTGGATATTAATAATGTGGTCATGTTCCTTCAGGCAGAGGATCATCAAACTTCACTTCAAAGATGAGACGTTTGAGCTCCGGGTCAGTGGAAAGAGGGTGAGTTCCTACGTGCTAACTGATGGTAATGCTGACTGATGCTAATGCTGAATGCCAGTAATACTGCCTCTAAGTTGTAGCTGTGCATGCAAATGCTAATAATGATGCTAATAATAATAACTCATGTAAACTCTTCTGTCACAAATAACACAGTGTAGTGATCAGTGAAATGGAACTAAGATTTATTGAATGTTTCTGCAACATATATCAAAGAAAAATATAAACTAACATATTAAATAATGTAAACAGAAGAACTTGTGCACTAAGACAAATAATCCCACGTGATGAAACCAACATGACATGAAGAATTACTGACAGTGTTTTGTCAGCAGATAGCGGTGTTAGCATACACATACAATTATCCTGATGCACTGCTAATGCTAATGCTTATGCTAACATAATGTAAAGATGAGAGAGGGGTGAACATTTATAATAAGATCCGAAACTAATGGTTATTGGGTTTCAGGGTACAGAGACGTCGTTCTTCTTTCGAACATCAGATCGATCCGATTGTAAACGTTTGTGGAAGTACTGTGTCCAACACCACGTCTTCTTCAGGTCACACACACACACACACACACACACACACACGCACACACGCACACAAACACTGATTGATTGACCCATTTATATTTCCATTCAGGATGTCCAGACCATCAACACACACACTGAAACACGACAGGTAAACACCTGCAAATAATATGCTCAATATCTGTTTTGTCTTTAATATGTTAATATGTCTCTCTAGCCCTTTTTACACAGTGTCTCCACATTATCTCCGGAGCAGTGGTTCGCCAATTCTCCGCTGATAGTGATTCACACAGAGTGAAGCATCTCCGCCGTACCGCCGTGTTATTCACACAGAAAGCTGGCGCTGCGGCTCCTAAAGAGGCGTGACAGTACACGTCATGTTGATGACGTCGGTGTTTCCCAGGTGTCCCCCTGTCAATCTAAACCCAAGGACAGTTCATAATCATATGGATGCTGTTATGATGTGTAGTGATTGAGATACTGAACCACCAAACATCCTGGAAATTACATTACATAATTACATAATCACCATCAGTAAACAGGCTGTTTTCTGGGTGGAAAGTTCCCTGAAGTCTCGGTTTGGAGGGCGGACGGTCGCAGTGATTTATTTCCATCAGAAACACTCGATGAGTTAAAGTTTTTTGCCTGTGACAGACGCTGTTTTTCATGCAGAAATGTGATGAAGAGTCAGTAGGACAGGCAGGAGGACAGACAGGAGGACAGACGCTTCTCTACGTACATCTGCGGTATTTTTTTCCTCATTAGTTGCCAACAAAAGTTGCAGTTACTTTTGTTTGGTCCTGTAATGTTGCTTTGTGGGACATTTCTCTGTATTTAGTTGAGTGAAGGACCTGTGCAGTGATCAGACTAGTCAGACCGACACGCCCTCTCTCCGCGCCTCCGGCTTATCCGTTCAGACTGGGACGGCTAACCAATAATGCGGCTCTGATACTACCTCCAGAGGCGGATCAGCGCCGGAGTGAAAATTCCCCCCTCTCCGCATCTGAAACTTTCACAAGCCCCATTGACACTGCCGTTTGCATGTGGGGATCCTGCACCAATTCTCCGCACCTTCCTCTGTCTGAAAGACAGCGACCTGTTTACTGATGGTGATTATGTAATTACGTAATTTAGTGCGAAAAACGTAACTTCCTCACTTTCCAGGATGTTTGGTGGGTTAGGATCTCAATCACTTCACATTATAACAGCATCCATATGATTATGAACTGTCCGTGGGTTTAAATTGACAGGGGGAACACCTGGGAAACACCGACATCATAAACATGACGTGTACTGTCACGCCTCTTAAGGAGCCGCAGCGCCGGCTTTCTGTGTGAATTACACACGTGAAGGCGGAGAGGCTTCACTCTGTGTGAATCACCATCGGCGGGGAATTGGCGAAAGATGATGAACACTTGATCTGTGTGTTTGTGAAAGATTGTGGAAGTTTGTGTTGAAGTTGTGTGTGTGTGTGTGTGTGCGTGTGTGTGTGTGTGTGTGTGTGTGTTGATGGTGATACAAGAAATAAATAAATAACTATGAATGAAACAATTAAAAAGAAGTAAATTCTGAGTTGTTTCTCAGGTTCCACTGGCTGTCCTCAGGTCGTGACATGAGATGATGAATTTAGCTGCAATGTTCTCACATTTGGGCATTTCGCCAAGTAAATATGGGAGTTTCTCTATGTCTGTTATGTTTTTGAATTCAGGGTGTATTTTTATTGTGTTGGGAAAGTGTTCATTTCTCAGAGCCTGGTATTTGGGGCATGAGGTGAGGAAGTGCAGTTCTGACTCGACCTGTTGTCGGTCACAGTGGGAGCAGAGTCTCTCCTCCTCTGGCAGCCAGCTCTGTCTGTGCCGACCCTTCTCTATAGCCAGGCTGTGTTCACTGAGTCTGTACATAGTCAAGGCTTTTCTTAATTTAGGATCTGTTACTGTGCTCAGATAATTTGCTAATGTGAAGTTTCTTTTTATGGTCAGATAACATTTTAATTTACTGTGTTTTAGTTGTTTCCTTCCAGTATGCAATATAGATTTCTTTTTGTTGGTTGATAATTTGTTTTGGTCTGATTGGCTTGGTGTTGTGGTCCCGAGGCATGTTAGGTTGTCTGGACAGAGCCTCAGGACCAGCTGGCTGAGGGAACTCTTCTCTGGTTTCAGCTCTTGTCTCTCTCTCTCTCTCTCTCTCTCTCTCTCTCTCTCTCTCTCTCTATCTATCTTACTCTCTCTCTGTCATGTGTAGTATTGCTTGTTCGCCCACTCTGGCTCTTCCTCAGAACATCGCTGGACTGAGAATCAAATCCATCAACAACAAAACAGCAGATGTCTGTATGAGAGCGAAACATCGCAGTGAGCTCACTTTGTTATTATCATGATTATTTTGTTGTTGTTGTTGTTGTTATTAATGATAGCATCACTATTCAACTGTTGACATTATGTTTATTAATTTTACTTCAAACACAATCAATGTTATCTGTTTCATTTTCACTTTATCTTCAGACGATTCACACAAAGTTTCAAAAGATAATAATCGGAAAAATCTACATTTTAATATTTTTATTTTGAACAATTCTCTGTATTTAGGTTTCAACCAATAACTTCTCCCAAATGCTTAATCTATTTGTGGATTAATTTGAATTTGACAAGTTAACATTTCCTCTGGATTATTCATTTTTATTTACTTTTTCATTTTTATAAATTACTTTGTGAACACAACACTGTCGCTGCTGTGTCGTCCCTCCTTCAGCCAATCAGACATCGAGAGTTACCAGTGAACCAATGATGATGCAGACAGCGCCATCTGCTGTTCACAGGTGAGATCCAATTAAATTCAAAACATTTTTGATGTCATGGTATGTGATCATGTGATGAAGCTCCTTTCATACTTGTAGGTCGGAGGGTGGAGCAGAGCAGGACCACGTGAAGCCCAGTGCACCATGGGAAAACAGCGGCTCTCTGAAGTAAAAATAATAACATACAACATAACAACGTCTAAACACAACAAGAAAAATAGCAAAAGATTGGAACACTAGAGAGAATGTAGTCTGATTAAATTATGGATGTAATCAGACTGCTGCCTTAAAATTATTTTATAACATAAAATAATATTTATAAATAAATAAAATATGTATTAATAAAAATAATATTTTATAATATTTTATAATATAAAATATAATTTTGAACCAGTGGCCTTTTCAACCTGAAGTTTCCTCCGAACACCGAAGAAGAAGAAGATGGAAAGGGAGGAAGACCACAGAGGTAAAGGAGGTGAAAGAGGGAGAGAAGGAGAGAAGGAAGGTGATTTATAAGTAACTTTGTGTTTGAATTTTAGGCGAAGCAGAAGTCTGGATGGCGATCGACCAATGACACAGAGGGGGAGGAGGTGTCATAAATAATTCTTTCCTTGTTTTAATTTGAAAAACGTTGAAAGAAATAAGTTGTGTGGCAGCTTTAAAAATGAAAAATACCAGTATTTAGACAATGTTCTACAGTTTTTGACTTGCAGAATTGAGGATCAGTTTAAGAAGTTTGGGAAAGGTTTGAAAAACTTTGACAACATGATTTAAACATTTCTTTCCAGGTCTCGTTCCCATGGCAACACAAGCAGTGGCAGCGAATCAGAGAAAACGGCAAGTCATAGCACTCGATGCAGAAGAAGAACAAAGAAGCGGTAATGACATCTGTCTGTTCAGTGTCTTTCAGTCGCCTCTGTCTGCAGTCATTTGAATAGTCTTTCTCTCTGTCTGTGGTCACAAGTCTGATTCCACCTGCCGCTGCCGTGCCAGATTGTACGTTAACAACAAATCTGCGACAATTTGTCAAAAACAATCAATGCCAAAGTTATTAGTTATTAGAGTGTCAAACATTTAGGCTAATGCTATAATTTAGCTAATGTGCCAGTTTTAGCCAATGAGAGCTCAGTGCTTACATTTTTGTTGTGTTACAACTCCATTACACTTCAGTTATCATCCATTTGCAGCTAATGCTAATACTGTCTCTTCTCTTAAGACGGAGTCCCGGTGCCCTTGCATGGAAACACATCCAGTAAGTGTGTGTCTGTGTGTGAGTGTTTGTGTGTTTGACCGTCACCTGCTCTGTGAGAACAAACAAAAACAGAAAATCAGACATTCAAATGTATTTATAGAAAATAAATACATTTGAAGTTGTATATTACCGACTTGTATCAATGAACTCAGTTAGGAGTCTCTCTCACCATCTCATCCAGAGTCCAGAACTTCTCTCAGTTCATGTTTTCTTCAGAAAAATCTTCTAACTTGTACTAAACTGATGACCTGGTATGATGTCATCGTGTCAGTGGGGGGGCTGTGGCTCAGGAGCAGAGTAAGTGTCTTGTTATCAGAAGGTTACTGGTGCAATTCCCCCTGTCTGCGTGTCAAAGTGTCCTTGGGCAAGATACTGAACCGCAAACTGCTCCTGATGTGCTGGTCGGCACCTTGCATGGCAGCCGCCACCGTCAGTGTGTGAATATCTGAATTACTGTAAGTCACGTTGGACAAAAGGGTCTGCTAAATGAATGTAGTATTACTGTAGTTCTGTGTAGTGTTACTGTAGTTCTGTGTAGTATTACCGTAGTTCTGTGTAGTGTTACTGTAGTTCTGTGTAGTGTTACTGTAGTTCTGTGTAGTATTACTGTAGTTCTATGTAGCATTACTGTAGTTCTGTGTAGTATTTATTTAGTTCTGTGTAGTGTTACTGTTGTTCTGTGTAGTGTTACTGTAGTTCTGTGTAGTATTACTGTAGTTCTGTGTAGTGTTACTGTTGTTCTGTGTAGTGTTACTGTAGTTCTGTAGTGTTACTGTAGTTCTGTGTAGTGTTTATTTAGTTCTGTGTAGTGTTACTGTAGTTCTGTGTAGTATTTATTTAGTTCTGTGTAGTGTTACTGTTGTTCTGTGTACTGTTACTGTAGTTCTGTCTAGTATTACCGTAGTTCTGTGTAGTATTACTGTAGTTCTATGTACTGTTACTGTAGTTCTGTGTAGTATTACTGTAGTTCTGTGTAGTGTTACTGTAGTTCTGTGTAGTGTTAATGTAGTTCTGTAGTGTTACTGTAGTTCTATGTAGTATTACTGTAGTTCTGTGTAGTGTTACTGTAGTTCTGTGCGGTGTTTATTTAGTTCTATGTAGTATTACTGTAGTTCTGTGTAGTATTACTGTAGTTCTGTGTAGTGTTAATGTAGTTCTGTAGTGTTACTGTAGTTCTGTCTAGTATTACCGTAGTTCTGTGTAGTATTACTGTAGTTCTATGTACTGTTACTGTAGTTCTGTGTAGTATTACTGTAGTTCTGTGTAGTATTACTGTAGCTCTGTGTAGTGTTAATGTAGTTCTGTAGTGTTACTGTAGTTCTATGTAGTATTACTGTAGTTCTGTGTAGTGTTACTGTAGTTCTGTGTGGTGTTTATTTAGTTCTGTAGTTCTGTGTAGTATTACTGTAGTTCTGTGTAGTGTTAATGTAGTTCTGTAGTGTTACTGTAGTTCTATGTAGTATTACTGTAGTTCTGTGTAGTGTTACTGTAGTTCTGTGTAGTGTTAATGTAGTTCTGTAGTGTTACTGTAGTTCTATGTAGTATTACTGTAGTTCTGTGTAGTGTTACTGTAGTTCTGTGTGGTGTTTATTTAGTTCTATGTAGTATTACTGTAGTTCTGTGTAGTGTTGATGTAGTTCTGTAGTATTACTGTAGTTCTATGTAGTATTACTGTAGTTCTGTGTAGTGTTAATGTAGTTCTGTAGTGTTACTGTAGTTCTATGTAGTATTACTGTAGCTCTGTGTAATATTACTGTAGTTCTGGGTAGTATTACTGTAGTTCTGTGTAGTGTTAATGTAGTTCTGTAGTGTTACTGTAGTTCTATGTAGTATTACTGTAGTTCTGTGTAGTGTTAATGTAGTTCTGTAGTGTTAATGGATTTCCGGCTCATACTGAAGTTAAAGCTGAGTGACACATGATGTTAAGGAGTGTCAGAGCAAACATTTTTATGTGTTGATATTTTATTTGTTGATATTTTGTGTTGATATCGTTTGTGTTGATATTCAGTGCAGACACAAAGTCATAGATGTTTTATTACTCCTTCATAGTTGATGTTGACATATTACACACTGTTATATCACATCCAGTGGTTTTATTTAATCTCTAGATATTTTTCTTGTGTTAACTGTTTTTTTTTTATGTCTCATACCTGTCGGGCCTATTTTGCATTGGCTTCAGGACATTAGACATTTATAGCTTGTAAATGGTTTGATTTATTGCATATAGATTATGGCATCTTATTCTCTGTATGTAAAATATTAATCTCAGCTCCTGAGCTCAACACACATTTAATGCTTTAAAGTTTCAGACTTCTCTAATTGATTCATGGAAAGCCTTGAGCCACTAGAAAACAATACCACAGTAACTCAGACTAATACAGTGTGTGTGCGTGTGTGTGTGTGTGTGTACAGGAAGCAGCTGGTGGAGCCTGATGGTTTGATGGAAAGACAGACAGAGGAAATACCTTATAAGGAAGTAAGGTAAGACAAGAGGAAAGGAAGTAAGAAATGAAAAAAGGAAGGAATTAAGGAAAGTGGTTTGTGATCTACAGAGTCTCAGAGCAAATCAGAATGCATCGTTCTCCAAGGGGGCGGCGACATCATCGGTGGGCATCAGCTACAGACCTCCAGTAAGTGTCAATCAAATGTATCAGTCAATGATGTCATTACTTACATCACTGTGAGTCCTTGAGCAGCTCTTTCATAAGCAGACTCTGACACTCACTGTGTAAGAAGGAGCTCTACCACAGATCATTCATCACCACAGCCATCATACTGTTGAGCCCTAACCCACCTGATCAATCACTGTCCACTCACTTCTTTTTATTTATTTACTATTTAACTTTATGCATAGTTTTCTGATTCTTTTTCCTGTACTGTTGCATCTCGAGCTGTTGTAAAAAGTGAATTTCCCCACTGTGGGATAAATAAAGCCAGTCTTTATCTTAATGTCCTTAACAATGATTAAAATAATTGATACCTGTTCTCAGGTGAGCTGCTGTTTGTCTTTTAATTTCTTTTTCTTTGTTTTTCAGTTCAAAGATTGAGCTGGTTCCTCCTCTTCCTGTTACCAAGGCAACAGACACTTCCTGTTAATAAGCCACACATCTGTGAGGCAGCTGCGACGTCTTTACCCACAATTCATTGCTTGCAGTAAAAACCCTAACACTGTGTGTTTACATGCAGTAAATTACAAAGTAGTTTATATTGTTTTTATGTGATTGTACAAGTTTTCAGACTGAATATGAAATAATAACAACAACAACAACAATAATAATAATAATAATAATAATAATACAATACATCAAATATGAATGTGACATATTAATGTTCATATTTATATTAATATTGGACAAATGTCATGTGTCAGATGTTTATGTGTGTTTATTCAATTTGAAATAAATCAACAAAAAACTGTTGTGCGTCTTTTAAGTCTCAAGGTACAAACGTACAGTAAAGTACAGTACTGTGACTGTTTAATAAGTGTGTGTGTGTGTGTATTTAGTTTGGATTGTGCAGTGACAATGAAGGAATTCTTGTATCTTGTATTCTACTTGGCAATTTTATTTACATTAAAAGACTAAATGTATTTATTTACTTATAGATTTTCTGTTTTGCAGGACAGTGAGCAGCTGCACCAGGATTAGCTTTAAGTTAATTGACATCTATAGTCTCTCTTGCACAAACACACATTCATTTATTGAGTCAGTGTGAACTGATGATCACAGAGGTGATTCTTCATCATTTTTTCAGTGATGAAACTTTTGAATTGTTATAGGAACCTTGTGTTGCTTTAGCATTCTAACAGAGATCCTAACTTGTTTTTGTGTTTGAGAAACAAACTGTCTCTGAGGTCTCTGGACGACTTTCAGGACACACGATTCACACACTCATGTTGAATTTAGACAGATGCTGTGACTCCCTGCTTTTTCTGCTGTTTAAACCGGTGACTTAAACAAAAGGAAGCTGCCTTACACCTGCATTCATTCTAATGTCCAGAACTGCTTCTGGAAGACATTAGAAGAGGAGACAGACGACAGCAGAAGAACAGACAGATGACAGCAGAAGAAGAGACAGATGACAGCAGACGACAGCAGAAGAAGAAACAGACGACAGCAGAAGAAGAGTCAGACGACAGCAGAAGAAGAAACAGACAGCAGCAGGAGAAGAAACAGACAGCAGAAGAAGAGACAGATGACAGCAGACGACAGCAGAAGAAGAAACAGACGACAGCAGAAGAAGAGTCAGACGACAGCAGAAGAAGAAACAGACAGCAGCAGGAGAAGAAGAGTTGTATAAATGGAGGAACTGTGCAGTGTGAGCGGTCTGGATCCTCTGTGGGTGAGTCACTGATTTAATGAGATAAACTGATTTAAAACAGGTACACATCATTTGCCCATTCACAAATGACTCACCTGTCTACAGATTACTCACCTGTTTATGGTTGCAGATCTTAAATTGTGAGGTGTGACTGTTGATGTGTTTTCTGGTTTCAGGACTGGAACCTGACCTGGTACACCTCTCGACCCGACCTAACCCAGTGTTTCCAGCACACTGTACTGGTGTGGTTCCCATGCATTTACCTGTGGACCTGTTCTCCTCTTTACCTGTTGTACTTGCAGCTTCGCCAACACAGGGGCGTCATCCCACTATCAAAGCTCTGCTGCAGCAAGACGGTAAAAACACAGTGCAGTGCTCAAACTAAATCCTGGTTCAGTACTCATAACCCTGACTCTCTCTGGTCTCTCTGTTATTAACCATGACCCTGGTCTCTCTGGTCTCTGGTCTGACTCTGCTCTCTGGTCTGACTCTAGTCTCTCTGTTCTCTGGTCTGACTCTAGTCTCTCTGGTCTGTGGTTTAACTCTGGTCTCTGGTTTAACTCTGGTTTCTGGTCTGACTCTAGCCCATCTGGTCTCTGGTCTGACCCTGGTCTCTCTGGTCTCTGTTGCAGCTCCTTGGTCTCAGTCTGGCTTCATTTGGTCTTCTGGAGATTTTTTATTTCCTAGTGAAGAAAAACCAGGAGATCCAGAACCACCTGTTGATCCTGATTGGTCCGCTGACTCGCAGCCTCACTCTGGTATGTTATGACAACTGGTCAGATCGACCAATGGTTACTCGGTATGTCCAACTGGAACCAATCCAACCAGCTTGTTTTAGTAACTCTTACCCCCCCCCCCCCCCCCTCCTGCCTCATCCTGTATCCTCCTCTCCTCCTGTCTCCTCTTCATCCTCAGGTTCTTGCTGTTGTTATAATCCAGGTTGACAGGATGAAGGGCAGTCGTTCCTCCATCCTCCTTTTCCTCTTCTGGGCTCTTCTGGTTCTTTGCTCCCTCGTTCCTCTGAAGGTCGACATTGAGCAGATTATTGACCAGGTATCAATATTCTATCATTTATATTTTATTCTCTGTTGTTGATCGAATATCTGTGGCAGGTTTGAGATTTGGTGGGGTACGCCATCTTTCAGATATGTGAGGTGCAGCGGTGCCAAGTACATGTTGTACTACAGACCACTGACTGGAACCAGAATGCTGGATAGAGGTATGGAGGTCCTGATGAGACACTTGGAAGGAGTTGAAGTCTGTGGCTGGACTGTGGTGGTCTCATAGGGAGCTGATCCTGAACATCCCAATTCATCTCTGGTTCCAGTTCTCTGCTGTGGTCCTGGTTTCTGTTTCAGTCCAGCGCTGTTGTCCCGGTCTCTATTCCAGTTCTTAGCCGTGGTCCTGGTGTCTGTTCCAGCTCTTAACCGTGGTCCTGGTCCGTGTTCCAGCTCTTAGCCGTGGCCCTGGTGTCTGGTCCAGCTCTTAGCCGTGGCCCTGGTCTCTGGTCCAGCTCTTAGCCGTGGTCCTGGTGTCTGGTCCAGCTCTTAGCCGTGGTCCAGGTCTCCGGTCCAGCTCTTAGCCGTGGTCCAGGTCTCCGGTCCAGCTCTTAGCTGTGGTCCTGGTTTCTCTTCCTGTCCTCAGCTTTCACTCTGTGACCTGTTTTGTTTCTGTCTCTTGTTGACTTTGATTCTCTGTTATTTGATTCTTGGACTTCAGGCACTGAATCTCTGTTTGGGTCGAGTTTCTCTGGCTTGTGTCTTGTGTCTTCTTTGACTGCTCCTCTTCTCTCTTTCAGCTGTGGTATTTCACAGCTCTGTGAAAAAAAACTGCAGGGACTCGAGTCTAAATGAATTTTCCTCTCGATGTGTGAATATCTGTGTGTGTGCTAAT
Organism: Diplodus puntazzo; assembly: GCA_963678695.2. Classification (NCBI taxonomy): domain Eukaryota; kingdom Metazoa; phylum Chordata; class Actinopteri; order Spariformes; family Sparidae; genus Diplodus; species Diplodus puntazzo. The sequence continues at coordinate 29,336,974 of OZ023173.1, forward strand.
CATTTCTTTGAAAGACGTTCATATGTAGCTGCTAATCACAGAGACATTGGTCTTGAAATGCCTGAAGAGAATTTCTCTGAAGATAAAGAAGCAGTTGGATATGAACACTTGCTGAGTTACGTGAAGCTGCTCCAGTCATCAACAGCATAAAGTGAATTAGTGCTGCACGTTTTCATCAGTGACTTAATTTAGTTAAGACCCTAACCCTAACCCACATTTTCATCATTGTACAATATTAAACGCCACCCCAGAGAGAAGACCATCATTTTTCTCGAAGCAGTAGACAAGGCCATGCCGACTGTCCACAGCACCAGACGGACAACTGAGACTCCAGCTGAACATCCCTGATATACATCACAGAAACCATACTGGATCTGTGGTACATTTGGCTGCTTGCAGAATTCAGGGGCAGTCACAAAACTCCTAACAGAAGCAAAGGGTTAGGCAAACTGGTGGTCCTGTGGTTGGATCTTGTGACCTTATTCTGGATTAAGATAACAACTTCTGGTAGAGATTTACCTCTGGCTCCACAGCATCACAGTGGCACAGGCATGAGAATGGAACCGTAACATCTCAGTCTTCATCTTTGAACTCGCCATGAATATGTTGGTCAAGTCAGCAGAGGTGGCCCCCTGACAACGACTAGTGTGTGACAGTCATCAATCAGACTGACTGAACAGGCAATCAAGAGCTTGGGGAAACTCTTCGACTGTAGTCTGAGGATGCAGCACACACACTGCCATTCACAAAACCTGCAGATACATTGAGCCCTGGCTCACAGAGGTTGACATATCTGGGCTGCCTGATCGATTCAAGGCCTGGATATACCACTATGCCACCCTGCCCACGGTTTTATGCTCTGTGCCTTTATATGCTGTTCCATAGGTAAATTGTAGGAGTCTCTGAAAAGGAGATCGGCAGCTATTTGCTAAGATAGCTAAGCCTGCCAAGGAGCTTCAGCAGTGCTGCTGTGTTGGTCCAGCAGCACCCTACAGCTCCCCTTCAGTGGCCTTGTGGACGAATTTGTACCCCAAAGTTGCAGCAGCTGGAATAAAAGTCTGCGCAGGCAGTAACTAGAGTGCTGCCAGAGAGTTACAGGTGTCAGAGGCAAGATAAGGCCGAAGGCTCCTCCAAGAAGAAGTGTGTGCGGGTGTGGATGAGGTGCAGGTAAGCAAGATGGTGGGACTGAGTCAGCAAAGGTGTGCAGACAGGGTCGGAAACACACGTCAATGGAAGTTCACTTTCTGACATGTTGGAATCCACAGCATCAGATTCTGTTGTGTCACTGAATAAGACGACTTTGTATGTATTTAACTTCACTTTAATTCCAAGTAACAAACGGCGTTGCCGCCACAAGGTAGTTGCATGTCTCAGGCATATTCTTCTTCTACGCTGGAATACCTTGCCTTCTTCTGGTGTTTTTTCAAGTTACTACAACTCCTGTACTCATACTACCACCTAGTGTTCAGGCTGAAACATTGAAACATCACAGATTCCTGGTCTGAGCTATATATGACCCCTTAACAAGCCCAGTGAACCTTCAAACATGGGGCAAGAGTTAAGCTCCTTTTTGTCCTTTGTGTGCTGTGACAGGGTCTCTTCATCAACACCCCAGTAGCAGCCCCAAAGCGAATTTCACTTCATGTCACACGTTTTAGTTTGACTGCAGGTTTATTTGCCAGAATACCTTCCTGTACATGGGCTGCAAGACAGCGAACAACAACTGGTTACATTCACCAGATGATCGATCTTGGTCGTTCTTCTAAAACCTGAACAAAGAGATTCCTCAGACCTCTTAATTTCTGACCTTTAATTTTGATCTCTTATCTTTGAATTTGACCTTTTTACCTTTGGCTGTTTCAGGGTTTTTCATCAGATGGCATTCGTTTCGTCGTCTTCTTCATCTGTTTTTCCCTCCAACTCATCCAGCTCATCCTCAGCTGCTTCTCTGACCACAGACCACTCTCTGAAAAAAACTCCTACGTCCAGGTAACACACACACACACACACACACACACACACACACACACACACACATACACGCATGTCTCAGGAAGAATATGCCTGAGACATGCAACTACCACGCATGCACATTAATCATCATTAGATGATTTGTCTTCATCAAACTATTAAAAATGTACATTTCCGTTTTCTGTTATTATTGTTCGTGTCTTGTTGCTTGGTTTGTTTCTCTGCTCAGAACCAGTGTCCAGAAGCCGACGCCTCATTTCTCTCCAAGTTTTTCTTCTTCTGGTTCACCAGGTAAAAAAACAAGGCAGCAGAAACACTAAGCTCAATAAAACTAACCAAACGGCAACAAACCAGCTGGATCGATCGTTGTCATGGAGACAGTTTAGATCACAGCAAGTTCTTTGACCTTTGACCTGATGAAACAATCTGCTGCTAATGCTACACACAGTAATGATTGTAGTGACATAATTATTGATTGAAACAAAGGTGCTGTTATTTTTCACCTTCCTGTTAGTTTGGTGGTTCGAGGTCACCGGCGCCCCCTGCAGGCTGCAGATCTGTGGCCTCTCAGGGACCAGGACTCATCAACCTGGATCATGAAGGACTTGGAGAAGTTCTGGACTCAGAACTTCAAAGAGCTGCGGTAGGTGATCTTAATGATTGATTTGTATTTTACCTGAATGTTGTCATGTGACAAAGAGCAAGCAATAAAGGAAATTATATAAACAAACCCACACAGAAATAACCTATAGGATATATGCACATATGAAACCTATAATCAGCATATATGATAATATATATGAGGAATATATATAGCATATATGCGTATATATGCCACATAAATGCCTCATGTAGTCCACATATAGGCCAAATTCAGGTGCTATATGGGCATATAAGTCTCCTATATTGCTTCTTACCCGAACTCTATATCCACATATAAGCCCTAAATGTACATACAAGGTATGTCTCCTATATAGCTCACATACCCAGTGGCAGGTTCTGTTTGTCATATCTATTGTATAGCTCATATCTCACTTTTGCATCTGTCATACATGATGCCTAGCTCATATTTTTATTCTCAAATTAATAACTACATATTTGTCCAAAGTCCCTTACAGAAAAAAAAATAATAATTTCACACAATAACTTACAGGGTGTCTGCGCATCCTTAAAAAATCTTAAATTCATGTTTCTAAAATTAAGGCCTTAAAAAGTGTTAAACACGTCCATATTTTGCACATAGGTCTTAGATTACATTTAGTTAGGTCTTAAATATGTATGTTCATTTACCGCTTCCGTCGTCGCCTTTTTTGTTTTTTTGTTTTTGTTTCGGGGAAATGTGTTGGTGAGATTCACAGTCAGCTCCGTGTGTTGTACTTCTGTCTGAAGTATCCAGGAACGTAAGTGGCATTTTGTCAGCAGCCCGGTCAGAATTTATCGCCGCACACTTCACCAGTTCCGGAAAGACTTAGACTGCAAAACCTGCTACTTTGGTTTAATATAGGTTTTAAAGCTAGGGTCTGTAATGTTGTTCGGAAACACATTTTGTTATAGTGGGTGAAATGGTCCTTCTATCCTGAGAGTAGTCAATTCATTATATATTCAGAAAAAGGAAGGAAAAATATCAGACCTCTGTGGCAGCTGCAGGACTGAGAAAAAGCTGACCAATCCACGCTATTCGGCCTGAATAGAAAAAACTCAGATGCCTTCATGTCTCTTCTGCCTACGCCCCCCTCTGTCCCTCCCTCCTCCGTGTGTGCACATGTCATGTTTCACTGATGCCAGAAATATTCAGCACACTCCTTCTCCCTGCTGAGTCCCACTGCCAGATGCCTGTTCAAGTTTGTGGGGGCGTGGCTTTGGATGGAGCACTGACGGCATGGGGGGGGGGTGGAACTTAGAGGAGGTGCCACTTTCAAATCTTGCTAGCTCTCTTGCTAGCTCTCCAGGATTGTAGACCCTAGCTTTAATATAGGTTTCGGATATATGCGACATATATGTACATATAGGTACATATGTAGCTATATGTACATATACCTATAGCTACATATATTTGGCTATAGGTACATGTACATATATACTATATGTATATGTCATTATTGATCAGTTAAGGAAGGCCCCGAAAATTCACCAAAACCAGTTTGCTCTTCTGTAGGGATGAGCCTGCAGGTTCTGGACTGGCCTGGTCCCGGTCCTTGTCCAGTGGTTCTACTGTGCCAACAGAAAAAACACAGCTGCTGAGTAAGAACAGTAAGGGGCGGGGCTTTAGGCTCTTCCTCCTGTGCGCTCTGGGCCGGAGCTTCAGGTTTTACTTCCTGCGTGGGACTCTGTGTCTCCTCCTGCATGACACCTTCATGTTTGCTGTGCCGCAGGTACTCAGGTGAGTGTCAGAGAGGTCACAGAGGTCCAATGCATGCTTAGTGATATCTCAATGTGTGATGTTGTTTGCCATCAGATGTAATGAACAGTCAGTTCGAGACACTTTAGGGTTAACTCCCGGTAACTCCCAGGCTAAGGGAACTTTTAGCCTGGGCTGAGGCGGCTGTTAGCAAAGTACAGTCAACAAGCAAACAGACCAACAAGCATGTGCCAAGTCTTACCAACTCAACAATAGAGTGTTTTTATGTTCAGTCGGTCATCAAACTCCAATAAAAACTGCTTTCTCCTCTTCTCAAATGTCGAGGAAATCTCAGCATTCATGATTTAATGGTGACAAAGTGTAAAATAAACTGATTAATACTTTTATCTGTAAAAAGACCACTCTCATTTCAGCAGCACTTCACTGATTGACAACTCATCGGATTGATATGAGCTTCTATGCCCGCCTTAAAGCCTACAACAGCCAATGAGTGATCATTTAGACCAGTGACCCACTCTGGTCTTTTTCCTCTCTCCTGAGCTACTTACACGGCAGCTTCAGGATGATTGGGTCATCATATAGCCAATGAGATTTCAAATCCAGTAATATGTATAATATAATAGTAATATAATATTGTCACTCTCAGGCAGGGGGATTTTGAGGTCACAAATGGCTTTTTTTGCCAGGCACTGGAATATTTCCTATACCCCTTTCACACTTTTACTTTCGTGGGTGTTTATGTGCAATGTGATTGTGAATTTTGAGGATTTGCTCCACCAGAAAGATTCAGCTCAGCTGTGAACATAACAACCAGTTGAACACGATCGTTTACTCTCTTCTTCAGGGTTGGGGTCAGTTATTAATAGGGCTGCATGATATTGGAAAAAACTTACATTGCGATTTTTTTGAACCCTGTGATACATATTGCGATGTGAAAAAAGGAATACAGGAATTTTCATCAGATGACCTGAATAGCACTTTATGTTATGCTGCACTGCTGCTATCTTGTGGACAATTAACCTGCGCTGATCTCACCTCTTATTGTCAATGTTATGAGTATGGCTTCTGTCTGTGTTTTAGAGAGATTCTCATTGTTATCTTTCATTGTTTGCTTTTATTGTGCTGGGACCTGAGTGCATGTTTCGTTCTATCATTCGTGAATTGAATGACAATAAACAAAACTTTGAACCTTTTGAGCTCTCCATCTTAAAATGGAACATTCTAGCTTCATAAATACATTAAGTAACTAACAATGAGTGATAAACAGGTTATTTAACGACTGAAATCTGTTTTTTGTTTTGGACGACAGGGTCAGACGCCTGGAGATTATTAGCGACACATCTACAAAAATATACCTGCATATCAAAATGATAATCATATGAGCTCATTCATGCGTGCTTGCGCCCTCCCAGAGCTCCCATTCCCCACGCTAGCTTACTTTAATTTTTAAAACTTGCGTCTGTCCTTCGGGTGCGGGTCGGGCGTCGGTATCAATTTATAGCGTGTCGGCTCGGGTGCGGAATGTAATTTGTGCTACTGAAAATGGGTCAGATGCAGTTTTAAGTATGGCGGATACGGGCGGGTGCGGGTTTGCAAAGACCCGTGCAGGACTCTGCTGTGTGGTACCGATGTAAATACAAATTAGTTGTGTTACCTCACGTTGTGGCACAGAACATGTGTTTGGTCAATATCATCCTTCTTGTAGCCGAAATAACTCCACATAACTGATGTTGCTTTTTTCTTTTTGGCACCAAGTCTTCCCGATGTTCTCTTGTTCCTTGCTCATTTTTCAATGTTGTTACCAGCGACTCACTCCATGTGCAGGGGCTGGTCTGCTTCGGCACACTGATTAAGAACTAATGTGATTGGTGGATCGCTCTGCATGCAGAGTCTGCAGAGTCTGCATGCACAGTGTGCGTCAGGTTCCTTTGGAATTAGATTAATTCATTTGCGTCCTACATTGCAGGCTCTGCGATGTGACTATTGCACACACATACATCGCGATACATGGCGATGCGCAAACGATATATTGCGCAGCTCTAGTTATTAACCATTTTATGTCTTTGCTGATAACTCATGAACCGTTTGTAGTAGTAGAAAGATGTTTGTACAGTGAGTTCAATGGATGAATCAGAGTTGATTGATGAAAAAAAAATTCCAAAATTTTTTCTGCATTGGAACATTCCAATTTTCACCAAATTTGGCTAAAAGAATATTGAAATGAGCCCAAACATATCAATCAATCAATCAATCAATCAATCAATCAATCAATCAATCAATCAATCAATCTTTTTTACTATATAATAGTTTAAAAACAAAAGGTCTCTTGACACTCAGTCTTTAATTAAAGAAATGAATGAAAAATATTGAATATGTCTGCAGTTCTGTTGTCTTGACGAAGATGACACCTGGTACATGAGTTCTCTGTGACGTGCTTGACGTACCATCAGAGACACCTTGTGACGATTGTTGTTGATGCCCTCAGCTTGCTGCTGGAATTCATGCGGGACAAGAACGCTGAGATGTGGAAAGGTTTCCTGTTCGCCACCTTTCTCTTCCTGCTGTCCTGTCTGCAGTCGCTTTTCCATCATCACTACATGTTTCACTGCTTCACTGTGGGGATGAGACTGAAGACCGCCGTCATGGGCCTAGTCTACAGGAAGGTAACAGACAGACAGGTAGCTGTCAGACAGGAAACAACTGGAGACAGAAAGACAGGAAACAGACAGACAGGAGACAGTTGGTAAGAGACAAGAAACAGACAGTCCAGAGCGACGGCCAATTGTGCTGCTCACCTGTGTCTCATCACTTCCTGTGTATTGAAGCCTGTGGCTTTTTTATCCTCACTCCTGGTTGGTTTGTCTGTGTATCTCACCTGTGCTCAACCTTTTTTGATTAGATTTAGTTTTTGGAGTTCATATTGTTCTACTTTTGTAGTTTCAGCTTCATAAAAGCTTACAATGGAATGAATGCATCTGCCTGCCTACATATCAGCATTAAGGTCCTCACCATTTTGTCATTGTGACAACATGAACCAACCAGGAGTGAGGAGAAAACTCAGGACAAACTCAATAAACAGGAAGTGTAACTCTAGCTACAAAATAATACAGCTTTCAATGTACAGAGTTCAAGCTGTGTCCTCCGGGCCAGAGGCTGCTGGGGTTAACGTTTAAGTGCCTGACACCAGCTGGTTAGGTACCTGTACCTAGAAAAAGTAAAGCTGTGGTTTTGTGTGTTTGACTCCTCAGTGTCTGCTGCTCAGCAGTGCAGCTCGGCGGCAGTGTACTCTGGGAGAAATCATTAATCTGGTTTCAGCCGACACTCAGAAGCTGATGGACTTTGTGGTTTATTTGAACTGTCTGTGGGTCACGCCCATTGAGATCACACTGTGTTTCTACTTCCTGTGGCAGGTAACACACGATGTTAACGCCTCACTAAAATGATGTCAACATAAAGCAAAACATGTTCATTAACTTATTGATTGATAAATTGATTGACAGCTCCTCGGTCCGGCTGCTCTCGCTGGTATCATTGCTGTCATCCTGATCTTCCCTCTGAACGGCTTCATTGCTAAAGTGAGAAGCAAACTTCAGGTGAGGGAACAGTTTCCTTGTTTCTTAGTTTAAATGTTTTCAGTATTTGGAGGAACAGTTCTGGTGTTCTGTGGCAGACGACTGTTCAAAGCTGAACAACGCTTTGTTTTGTCAGGAGGTTCAGATGAAGTTCATGGACAGTCGGATCAAACTGATGAATGAGATCCTGAATGGCATGAAGATCCTGAAGTTTTATGCCTGGGAGGAAGCTTTCCTGCGTCGCGTTGGCATCCTGAGAGACGGAGAGCTCGATGCCCTGAAGAGATCTCAGATCCTCCACTCCATCTCTCTAGCTTCCTTCAACTCCTCATCTTTCCTGGTGAGTCTCACACCTGCCTGCTCAGGTAAACCTCAGAGTAACGTCTGGTGAACCGCTCAGGGTGATGTCTTTTTTAGCTTGTGAAACAAAACCCTGACATCACACTTTCTCTGCTCAGTGATTGGTCAGCTTTGTGTGAAGGGGAGGGTTGAACATCTCTCTCAGCTCTCTTCTTGTCACAATGAAGAAGGAGAGACCGTCTGTCAGGGACAAGATGTTTGTGTGATGTTTTTGATCTTTAAACACGTGTGAGTGCACTCAAATGTTTCATCAACATGTTTGAAAGCAGAAGCTCAGATCTTCGTGTTTGTTGTTTGGATTATCTGTGTGTTGTTTGCTATTGTTGACAAACAGAATGTTTACAGGTATCTTCTGCTTCGTGTCTTCTATGATCAGATCGCCCTCTCAGTTTTTGGAGTTTACGTGTTGATGGATGAGCGAAATGTTCTGGATGCTCAGAAAATATTTGTTTCTGTTGCTCTCATCAACATCCTGAAAACTCCTCTAAGTCAGCTTCCCTTCGCCATGAGCACCACCATGCAGGCAAGTGACAGCCAATCAGAAACCAATGTTCAATGGACCAAAGATTTATTATACCCAAATCAGAAAAAACAAAAATGTGTCCCACCTCAGTTAATTCAAGGATTACACAAATTATTTCTTTTGAAAATGTTGCATTAATGCATGTTTTTGGTAATCTGATTACAGTATTCCATTTCTCCTTAAAATTAACAGCTGACAACTTCTTGAGTGACAACTTTTGATCAGATGTCAGTGGAACAACCAGAAACCATGTTTTTACTCAAAGGCAGAAAGAAGTTCATGTAGAACATTTTCTGAATTTAGAAGAAGGTCGAAATAATGCAGAATGAGTCAGAGACAGAGTTTCACAGAGTTTATAAAGTGTCTCCAACTCAACAACTCACTAAACTGACACATTTGTGAAGGGAGTCTGGGGACTTTATTGTTTTATTTTGAACTTCCTTTTTTTGTGCTCACCTGTGTTCTATCAGTCAATCATACTAGATGGGGCAGAACTCACCAGCTGTCACCTGGTAATGAAGGAGAAGCTTCTTGCTGTGCCTGTGTCTCCTGAGCTTCACTAACCCTTCATGAACCCAGTCAGAAACTCAGACGTTCACTGGATGCTGCTGCTGAGTGTTGTAAGCGTATTACTTACTTGACTGTGATCAGCCTCTTTAATGTAGCTTTAACTTAGCAACCTTAATGTCAATCAAACCAACATGCAGCAATCATTTTTTCTCTGTCACCAATCCAGCGTGTCATCTCAACCTCCCCAGTGCTTTTCTACCCTAACCAAACACTGTATAGACAATTGCTGATAATGATAATAATGGTAATAAAAATAGATTTATTTTATGAAGCGCTTTACGGGTTAACAAGCAGAGTAATAAAAACACACTAAAAATAGAAAAAAGAGACAGAAGTTATAGTTATAGGACGTTAATGAGGTCACTGCCATACGTTTCCTCCAGCACACAGCTTTGCATCCATAATGTCTCCGTCTAACCTATAATCACACAGAAAGATCATTCCTGTCCAAACTTAAGAACAGAGGTCCTGAAGTGGAGCCTTGTGATTCTCGTACTGTACTTTGTCCTGGCTGACAGTTCTGATTCTATCCAACTGAAATGTGTTGGAAAAATTACAATTGAAATATGTGGTAACAAGTATTGAATGATTAACTGTTTGAAAAGTGGACTCCTCCACTTCTCTGGTGTCTGTTGTACTTCATTATTGTAATTTTTGTGTAAGATTGCTGATCTCTGTTAAATTTTTTGGGGGGATCTTTTTATGATCAGGCTGTTGTGTCACTCAGACGTCTGGGAAACTTCCTGTACCAAGACGAACTGAAGCCGGACAACGTGGAGAGACTGCCTCACAGCACAGGTGTGACATCACATACACCTGTCCAACTCATGAGGACAAGTTCACTTTCATCTATGTGTCCAACACTTTTGCTAGCTTAGCACAAACACTGGAGGCAGGGGGAACTGACACTTCATTGATTTTCTCCCCCTGGAGATAAACAAAGTTTTTTTTAAATCAGGTTTGATTTCTGCTTTTAATGTGTTCATTGTTTGGCCACTTATATGAATATATTTAATTATTTACAAAGATCTGGAAACAGTCTAAAGATCTACATGCAAACCGCATTTTTGAACCATGTGTTAGAACCACAGAGAAACTGTATGTTAGAACCACATAGAAATAGCTGGTTAGGGCCACATAAAACCACGTGTTAGAACCACATGTTAGAGCCACATCTTAGAACCATATAGAACCATGTACTAGAAACACATGTTAGAACCACATAGAACTACATGTCACAACCACATAAAACCATGTAGATCCCTGTGTTAGAACCACATGTTAGAACAACATGGACACATGCTCTGTCCTCAGATGGAGACAGTGTGGTGATCGAGGGCGGGTCCTTCTCTTGGACCAACGACGGGCTGCCGTGTCTGCAGAGGATTAACATGAAGGTGAAGACGGGCTTCCTGGTGGCTGTGGTCGGCCACGTTGGCTCAGGAAAGTCATCTCTGCTATCAGCCATGTTGGGAGAGATGGAAAAGAGGAGTGGCTTCATCTCCATCAAGGTGACAACAAACAACGTGTATTACGCTTTTTGATGTATTGATGTTTGAACCATGAATGTTTAGTTGAACTTTGTCAGATTGTGCATACGTTTTATTTGATTTCATTTATGTATTTGGAAGTTGTCTCAAGGGTCGAGGAGACAAGGAGAGAAACAGTAGTGAGCATGTCGTCCAAACAACGACAACAGAAAATAAACTGATGGTAGTTCTCCAAGAATAGCATTCCTTCTAATGAATGGATGCCATCTTGAAATCTGTTATCCAGTTCTTCTCATACATTTACAGTTTTGTCTTCATGCCAGCAAAGTTTAATTTCAGAGAAACAAGCTTTACTTGAAATATTAACTATAAAACATTTGATCCGATAAACAAACTTCCTGACTCTTGGATGATGTCACAATTTCCTGTGACATTATGCAAGAGTCAGACCACACGGATATTTCAGCTCGACTTAGCATAACTTAGCAGAAACCAAAGATGACAAAAATGCGTATTCTAACTGAGGAAAAAGTTAGGACACCCTCCCCCTTAATAGCTAATATTACCCCCTTTGGCTGAAATAACTTCAGTGAGACACTTCTTGTAGCCATCTACCAGTCTGACATCAGCTGTGAGATGTTTCAGGGGTTTCTGCATGTACAGCCCGTTTCACCCCACAGCATCTTAATGGGATTAAGATCTGGGCTTTGACTCGGTCATTCTAGGACTAGCCATTTCTTAGGTCTTAGCCAGTCCCTGGTGGATTTACTGGTATGTTTTGGGTTATGCTCATGTTGCAGGGTCCAGTTCTGCTTCAGGTTTAATTTTTTTTACTGGAGCCTGCTGTAGGTCCCGTGAGCACATTTTAGGGTTTTTGGTGACTTATTTTGGCATCTTCGGTCTGCTCTCAGGGTGAACTTGCTTGGATGGCCAGGCCTGGGCATGTTGGCTTTGAATGTCTCCCACTTGTAGACTATTTTCCGGACGGTGGAATGGCTGATTTCAAACTCTTTTGAAATCATTATAAATCCCTTACCAGACTCAAGCTGCTAGGATCTTCTCTCTGAAGTCCTCAGACAGCTCTTTCTATCTCACCATGGCGTTCACTCTCACTTGAACAGTCAGGGGCACAATGAACTAAATGTCTGAGGTTTAAATAGGGCAAGCCTCCTTCAAAATACTGAGTAATGATGTTATAATCATGTGCACCTGACACGATAAACCTGTGTTATTTTAACCATTTTAAATGTGAATAATGGGGCTGTCCTAATTTATTCCTCACCAGAAATTGCATTTTTTTAAATTACATACTACAGAAAGTTTTGAATATTCTTTTCTTCAGTTTTAATTGTTCAGTTATATTACTTGAATCTCTCAGTATTTTTAAAATTGTTATGAAATATCATATGTCCAAATATATAAAAAAAAAACACACAGGCTTTCAAAGAGTGTCCTAATGTTTTCACATGACTATACATACATAGCAGGGACCAGTGCCTCAGAGTGCTGCAGTGGAGAATAAAGCCTTTAAGGCCCCCATACACCGCCCAGACTGAAACCAACAGCCAACTGCCTTTATCCGACCACTCTGTTGCCTCTTGTCTGACCCTCTTGTCTGAACGAGATGTTGAAACCTCCTCTTTTAAAGTGATGGAATTGACTTTCTATTAAGATTTATCCACTGAATATATTTTACAGCAATTCACAGTGTGAATGATTATCTTGATGATGGTGCAGGGTTCAGTGGCCTACATCCCCCAGCAGGCCTGGATCCAGAACGCCTCCCTGAAAGACAACATTTTGTTTGGTGGCGAGAGGAAGGAGAGCTGGTACCATCGTGTGCTGGAGGCCTGCGCTCTGCTGCCGGACCTGGATATCCTGCCTGCTGGAGACAGCACTGAGATCGGGGAGAAGGTACACTGGCCCATCACAGACTGTGCATTGTTAACTGTACATTTGTCAGTTGTTATTTTGTTTGATTATGTGTATATTGACTGCAGGGTCTGAACCTGTCTGGGGGTCAGAAGCAGAGGGTGAGTCTGGCTCGGGCAGTCTACAGGAGGTCAGATGTTTACCTTCTGGATGACCCGCTGTCAGCAGTTGACGCGCACGTGGGACAACACATCTTTGATCGAGTCATTGGACCCAGAGGACTCCTTAAAGACAAGGTAAGATCCTGCAGGTTCTCGGCAGACCTGATCGAACTGTCCTACAGCCATCCCTCATCTCGACCCATATCCATCAGATTGACATGGGTGTATTTGGTCCTTTGGTGAAGAGTAGCTGAGTCCACAAGCAACCTGATTGGTGTGTATCTTCACACCAATACTGTCTCAGCTCTTCTACACTGTCCAGCTTTCCTCCTTAAGAGATTCTTGAAGAGATCCTAACTGACCAGTGCATCTTCAAGTTTTCTTTTCAAGAAGTCACCAGGCACCCCTGCAAACCCACAGACTGGTGGGCTCTCTGTGAGGCTAAGCAGACCCCGGTGTAACTGGTTCTGTACGATGGGGCATTCAGGAACCATCACACCAACTCCAGAAGGATGGGGAAGTTCTTTCTACTGCATGGTGTGACAGTGGGGTGGTGTAGTGTGCTGACAGGATACAAGGAGAACCTGTGGGAGACTTGGAATGACCAGCAGATAGTGTCCTGATTTCAAGCGGGGTCAGACGGTGCTTTCACTTCTTCCTTCCTCCAACAGCAAGCTTTAAGCCAAACCAAGAGTCTGTAAATCATCAATCAAAGTGATTCATCCAGATAAAAGGATACAGACCTGAGATCCCTCTGAGAGAGAGGAAGGAATGACGCAGGCTCCTTAACTCACCCTCTTTGTGAATGAAGTGGATCTGAAACAATCTGCCAACCTCCCTGTCACATCCTTTTCAGCCGGAGGTTGAGGCCATGCATGTTGGTGTCAGGAGTTAGCAATAGGGCAGTTTGTTCATCACTGTCTTCAATGTGTAGCCACAGGCAAAGTACTGATAATTTAGTGGAGAAAAGTGGCCCACTAACCCACTTGTGTAAGGAATACGAACACGTACTGGAGCCATCAAGCGGATCAAAACTAGCTTGAGACAAGTTCTTTAGAAAGATCCAAACAAGATGGACCTACAACAGCTCAAAGTGTGAGAGGGTAACACAGGATAACTGGGCTGCAGGCTAGAGGGTGAAATGTGAGGCCACAGGTAGATAAAGTGGATGCACCCCAAATTGGCCCTCAGCCAAAATAAGGAGCTACAGTCCTTTCTGTCCCTGAGTGAGTGAAACAGGGTTAACAGTGTGATAGTGACAGTGTTGATGCATGAAGGCTATGAGTAGTTGTTGTTCAAACCTTGTTGTTGTTGTTGTTGTTTTTAAAAGAACGGTGCTGATGTGTATTTTAGACCCGGGTGCTGGTAACTCATGGGCTCAGCTTCCTGTCCAAAGCAGACCTGATCCTGGTGATGGAGGAGGGTCACGTCTCTGAGATGGGATCCTACATGGAACTGATGGAGAGGAGGGGAGCCTTCGCTAAACTCATCCACACCTTTAGTGGAAACCAGCGCAGAGGCAGCTCCACTCCCAGAGACAAGAGTGAGAAATCAGTCGAAGTGAACAGAAACAAAACTAAGCTATGAGCAGAATAAAACTGCTGTAACTACGTAAGTTATAAGCAGTTTTCATTATGAATGCCACATAAATATATAAAGATATATAGAAATACCTAAAAGTGGAAGAAAAAAAACAATGTTTACAAGTTACACTGACATAATGTCTGATACAAATTATAATATATGTAAAGTGTGTGGATCCAGGAGATGACTGAGCAGGACGAGGCATCACCACCTCCTGTCCACCCTGCTGACCTGGAAGAGGGCAGGCCCACACAAGATCATTAGGAACAGACAGAGATCAGATTTAAGAGGCAACAAGACTTCGAGAAATAAAGGTATAAGGAGAAAACAGAGGAGAGCAATGATCTAGCGGAGGAAGCTAGCATTCGAAGTCAAGGCCTACTTAAAGGCTAAGTCAAAGAAGTGAGTTTTGAGTTTCGATTTAAAGGCATCAATCAAACAGTGAGGATTGCCTGATGGCAGCTGAGACGTTATTCCAGAGGAAGAAGCCTGCAGCCAGCTGACTGAATGAAAACAGATAGTCAGTGTATCAGTGAAGACTTAATATATTTGGATCTTTTTCCAGTTTGGTTACATGGAGCAGAATGTAAGAAACTCTTCACTAATTTGCCTCTGGGATCTTTGACAGAAGTGTGTGTGTGTGTGTGTGTGTGTGTGTGTGTGTGTGTGTGTGTGTGTGTGTGTGTGTGTGTGTGTGTAATTGTGTGTTTGCAGTGAGCAGGAAGTCGGTGTCTCGTCTCAGTATGACTGATTACTCCATTGATCTTTCTCAGGAGCAGCTGATCAGGTAAAAACAAACTGTAAACACATATTTGTATAAACAACAATGACATGGCCTTGCATGTCATTAATAACATGTGAAACAGAGGAAGAAAACTTCAGAGGAACCCCAACTATGAACACATGTAGGCATTAATATGCCATAATTGTTTTATCATACTCAAATGTGTTGTCAAAACACATGAAATATTGTTATTACTTTAAAAATCCTCACTGTTTGATAGAGATTTGGACTTGCGGATGCTGGCATACAACAGCAGGGGACACTAATATCTGAAGTTATGATGTAGTATGCTTTATCATAAAATGGTTTGATCCATATGCCAATGTTGAACAGCTGCTGACACAAAGCGGAGCTCTCCCTCTTGGTTGGCATATTGAAGCAGTTGCTGCACAGCAATTGATACCAACATTGATCTCAGAATGCATACAGGTCTTCACAGTTGGGTTCCTGTTATCAAACAGTTGGTGACCTGAATCTTTGACAATTAGATGCCAAAATGATTTTTATTTAAGAAATTCAAAGTTGACAACATGTTGTTTATTCACTGGTGTCAGATACGAAGTGTGCCGAATTTTATCCTCAACACCTCCAACCTTGTGACTGAAATATTTTTACATTGTTGATCTTTGTGTTAATGTGTGTGTGTGTGTGTGTGTGTGTGTGTGTGTGTGTGTGTGTGTGTGTGTGTTTGTGTGTGTGTGTGTGTGTGTGTGTGTGTGTGTTCCAGCTGTGATATGAGCAGTGCCAGTGTTAAGGTGATGGAAGAAGTTGATCAGGACTTGGATGCAGAGGATGCTGGAAAACTCACAGAGGCTGACAAAGCTCACACAGGGAGGGTGGGTCCTTCTTTTGGACAATAAGTTATTTTTGTATCATTACTATAAATTTTTAATCAAATAGTGTTAGGGTTAGTTTTAAAACAACACATCAGCATCTATACATGTTTACAGAAATAACACGACACGACAAATAAAATAAATGGATTAGGGTTAGGGTTAACATGTTTATTTAGAGTTAAAAGAATAAATGTATTTAGTACCAGAAACTCCTCAACAGCCACTGTGATGGTAGAATTAAAGTGTGTTATGAAAGTAACATTTTACATTCCGGCCTTACCGTTTGTGTAAACAAAAATAAACAGTCACAATATTGCTTAATTGAAAATGAAATCAATCATGAGGAATTGATTTGTAACATAACAACAGAAGTCATCAGAGGTCCAACATCTTTCAACCGACACTGTTCACTACTGAGCTCATCTGGGGCTGTTTGCTTGTGTGTTTTTTTCCTCAGAGATTGTCATTAACAGGAAGTGTGTGTAATGAGCAGAGTTGTTCTCCTCTTGTCAGGTGAAGCTGCAGATGTATCGAGAGTACTTCAGGACCATTGGTCTGACCTTCATCATGACCATCATCTTCCTCTGTGCATTCCAGCAGGCTGCCTCATTGGCCTACAACTATTGGCTGAGCCTGTGGGCCGATGAGCCAACTGTCAACGGCACGCAGAGCGACCACGGGCTGAAACTGAGTGTGTTTGCAGCCCTTGGTTTCACTCAGGGTGGGTCAAAGGTCATCATATATCTACTGGCTCTGTGATAAAGTTTCCCATTAAAACCAGCCTGTGACCTCATCATCTTTACTTCAGGGATGGCCATGTTCGGGACGACACTCGCCATAGCTCTGGGTGGTATTGTAGCGTCACGTCACCTTCATGCTGATCTTCTCAACAGTGTCCTTCGCTCACCCATGTCCTTCTTTGAGGTCACGCCCAGCGGAAACCTCCTGAACCGATTCTCCAAAGAGATCGATGCCATCGACTGCATGATTCCTGACGGGCTGAAGATGATGCTGGGCTACCTGTTCAAACTGCTGGAAATCTGCATCATTTTGTTGTTGGCCACACCCTTCACAGGGCTGGTACTCCTCCCCCTCACCTGTGTTTACATCTTAATACAGGTAACCGTTTCACCTGAATCTTATCTCTGAAGTTCAGCTGAAGCCTTGTTGGAAATGATCACTGTCCATGGGTCTGGTCTCCAGAGTTTCTACGTGGCATCATCGTGTCAACTGCGACGTCTGGAGGCTGTCAGCCGCTCCCCGATCTACAGTCATTTCAACGAGACTGTACAGGGCGCCAGCGTCATCCGAGCTTTCGGCGAACAGCGACGCTTCATTCTGCACGCCGACCATCGCATCGACAGCAACCAGGAAGCTTATTTCCCTCGTTTCGTTGCCACCAGGTTCATTCAAACTATTTGAAACAAATTAGACTGCACTATTTTAACAACACACATGATTTTGACAGAAGTTTAATATTTTGCTTGAGTATATTTTAATTTGTGCTGATGATTCCGTAATTATTTGATATATGTGTACTGTATTGGACCTTTTTTAAGGAGGCTCTCAGGTGCTTTCTCCTGAATATGAATCCACTCAGGAAGAATAAAATTAATAGTTTTATTGGTTAGGGTTAAATCTACAGATTTTTTGTGTAATTAAATGTGTTTCTTTCAGATGGCTGGCAGTGAATCTGGAGTTTCTGGGGAACGTGTTAGTTTTGGCTGCAGCCATCCTGTCGGTGCGAGGTCGGGATGAACTGAGCCCGGGCATTGTGGGATTGGCAGTGACACATTCACTCCAGGTTACAAACTGGTGTTTTGAAACAGGAAATAGAATAGAATAGAATAGAATAGAATAGAATAGAATAACCTTTATTGTCATTGTACTGTGGGGAGGGGGTACAACAAAATTTAGGGTGCTCTCACAAAGCCACTGTGCATCACAAAAAAGAGACAAACAGTGCAAACAGCATACCTCAAAAACATAAACAGCATACAACAAGACAAACAGAAAAAGGCTAAAATGTAAAATATGTACAGAGCAGCATGTAGAAAAATATGTATATGTATATATATTTGTATGTACACAAATCTTTAAAAAAAAGTTAAAATATTAAAGTGACTGCAGTTATTTGCAGAAGTGCAGACACGCTGAGAGGTAGGGGGAGGTAGGCTGATTGTCTTCAGGGCGGTATGGGGTGGGGTTGGGGTTGTTATGGGAGACTGACCGTGTGTGAGTGTGTGCGTGTGTGTATGTGTCCATCGGTGTTGGCAGTTCGGATTCCCCAGCGGAAAAAGCTGTCTGTCAGCCTGCTGGTGTGGGATTTTGTCGACCTGTAGCGTCTCCCAGAGGGCAACAGATCAAACAGAGGGTAGGCAGGGTGTGAGGGGTCTCCTGTGATGGCCTTGGTTCTCCTGAGGCAGCAGGATGTGGAGATTTTTTCCAGGCTGGGCAGAGGGCAGCCGATGATCTTTTGGGCAGTGTTAATGACACTCTGCACCGCCTTCCTGTCCTCAGCTGTAGAGCCTGCGTACCACACACACAGGCAGTGCGTTAGTACGCTTTCCACAGAGGAGTGGTAGAAGGCCAGCAGCAGCTTCATGTCCAGATTGTTCTTCCTGAGGACACGCAGGAAGTGTAGCCGTTGTTGAGCCTTTTTAACCAGGGCCCTGATGTTGAAAGTCCAGGAGTGGTCAGCGGAGATGTGGGTGCCCAGAAACCTGAAGGTGGTGACAGTTTCTGCCTGTTCTCCATTTATGTAGTCCTGTCTGTGTTTCCTGAAGTCCATAATAAGTTCTTTTGTTTTGTGGATATTAAGGGGTCAAGCTGTTGTCTGAGCACCAGTTCCTACAGTTCCGACAGTTCCTCCCCCTCAGCCCTGTATGCTGTCTTGTCCCCGTCACTGATGCGTCCTACTAGTGGTGTAACGATACACAAAAATCACGGTTCGATACGTACCTCGGTTTTGAGGTCATGGTTCAGTTCATTTTCGATACAGTATGGGAACAAAATGCAAATCGTAAATTTGCTTGTTGTTTATTCAGAACTTTTGTAAACCAACAATTTATTGTGACATACAAAATATGAAAATAAAATAAAAACATAGAATACTGTTGTGAAGTGCTGCCTGGTTATACGTTCATAAATTATTCTCAAATAAACAAAATATATATAAAATAAGCTTTCCAATCGATAAAATAATAAATAACAATAATAAAATAATAAAATATTCTCAAACAAAAACTATATGACTATACTAACAGTATAGTAACAGTTCCAGCATGTAGCCCTGTTCAGTTTTACTCAACCTTCATATTTTGTGCCAGAAAGTTTAACTTGTCCACATTGACTCCACCCATGAGTTATTTGTGAGTACAGGCTGTCATTACGAAGAAATAAGGATGAAATTATGCATTTTTGGATGATTTATTGACAGTCACATTTTTTTGGCCAGGCATCGTCACAGTCACCTGCACTGTCACTGTGTGCTCCGTAGCGCTCGTCAAACAGCCACCTGCATCTCTGTCTGGAATACTAGTGTTCATGCCACGTCACAATGAATATACATATATTAGACTTGGATCAATGAGCAGGGCGATCGAAATGTTTTACCGGTGATGGGACCCTCACCGGTAAAATGAACACCAGTTAAACTGGCCCACCGGAAACATGTCTTTCTCCGTTGCAATATTTAACCAGGAAGCCGCAGTATTCCCAAGCAGGAGACTTTAGCGACAAGGGAGGGTCTTCAAGCTCTGGTTTCTTGCTAGCGCTAGCCATGACGTAAACGGGCTGCACGTGTAGCTGGAGGCGGAAAACAAACACACACAATTTCCGTTCCAGGAACTCACCCATGTACAGCCGTGTACCGAACCGAACGTCCTGTACCGAAACGGTTCAATACAAATACATGTATTGTTACACCCCTACCAACCACTGTGGTGTTGTCTGCATATTTTATAATGCATTTGGTTGCGTAGGTTGAAGAGCAGTTGTAGGTGTACAGGGTGTGCAGTAGAGGGCTTAGAACGCAGCCTTGAGGGGAACCAGTGCTGAGTGTGAGTGTGGAGGAGTGGTGGGGGCCGAGTCTCACAGATTGTGGGCAGCTCGACAGAAAGTTTTTAAGCCAGATGCAGTTGGGGAGGGGGATCTGCAGCTGTATCAGTTAGAAAGAAAGGAAACAATTATAGATGATTTTTCCATTAACAGTCATTCCATGTGCACTAGTAAGTTAAAGAAAATCCATGGACATGCCAGTATTAGCAAGTCAAACCAGTGATGCATTACTCTACAACAGGGCTCACCAATTGACGGTCCGCAGTTTGGGTCAGCACCCAGATGCCGTTCTATTCGGACCCGCACCTATAACCAATGCATTATATAGAATTATCACATTTTAATTTAGCTTTTCTATATTAATTGACACCAGTTTTCCAGCCTATATGGCACTTGTGAGGCAGCTTAAAGAAACCCACGGACCAATTACATACGATTTAAATCATGTCATGTGACACAATGTAGTCAATCAAATCAGCGTATTTGGATGAACAGGGCAACTTGGGTCAGTGAAAACATTCCCACAGACATCTGTTGGAGGAGATGCAAGTCAGACAAGAGGAATTTCACATGTGGTGCTCTATATAGAGAAAAGTGGAAAACAAAACAGCTTTCAATGGAGATTCGACGCTAACATGTTGATTCTTCTCACCTGAAGTTAAAAACCAATACATCCCATGTGTTCTGATACTGTGGCGATTATTAAAAGCAGAAATGTGAAGCGAACTGAGAGAAGAAGGCCAATCTTTTAAGCAAACATACCAACTCAAATCAGAATTAAATATGATACTAAATATGCTTCCAGGCTCACTAAGAGCACCTACACATTTTTATGAGGATTACCCTGACACCGTTACAGCCCAGATTTTAAATCCCGGCAGGAAAATCTGAAGCTCACTTCTCTCACTGAACAAGAGAAAGTGGGGGTTGAGGCATGACAGGGAAAGAAAGACTGTTCAGTTTTTAACAGATGTTGAGATTGTTTTGACACAGTTGGTTGGGAATGTTAAAATGTGAAATGAAGTTTAACAAAGAAGGCTTAGGGTTACAATTAGGCTAACCCTAACTCAAGGTAAACTGCATTTTTTCTAAATTAAGCACACTAGAGGCACTAACACTGCTCTCTGGTATGTAGCCCATTCTATTTAAACACAACCTGTATTTGACTTGCAATGAGAAAATCACAGTTATGTATTAATGAAAGACGTGTGTAAAGTCCCTTCAGTTCAATGTGAAGACTGACAGTATTGCTTAAATATATAAAAGTCAGACAGTGACTGACATACATATGGCACTTAATCCTAATGCACGTCAGACATTATGAAGTTCAGGATGAAATGTTCTTTAGCTGCATCCCAGTGAATGTTAATGGAATAGTGCTGCTCGGCAGCAACGGTGTGTGAAGTCTTTGTCATAGAATATCTAGAAATAAGCCTCATAACACAACACTACACAACATAACATAATTTAAAGCACCAGTAAATGATGGTTGATTGTGTTTGTTGAAACTGAGTCAGGATAACAGCTTGGCTCTCTGCAGCGTGGTTCAGATTGATGAAGGTGTCGGTCATGTTGTGCAGGTGACGGGAATCCTGAGCTGGATTGTTCGATCCTGGACTGATGTGGAGAACAACATTGTGTCTGTGGAGAGAGTCAAAGAGTATGACAGCACACCCAAAGAGGTCAGCTGCTATACAACATATTGGAGCTTCAACTACTGCAGTGTGCTTTGTAGCAATACCTCCTGTGTCAAAATACAACAATGTTATTCTTCTTCTGTTATGTCTCATACGTTCACTGTGTTTTTGGTTTAGTATGTTGCCTGCTGACATGATGTCGCTCAATATTATTATGGAGCTGTCTGTGTTGATCATCCAGCCCTCTTGACGGGATGTGTCTGTCCAGGCAGCGTGGACCCTTGAGGGCAGTTTGCTGCCAGCAGAGTGGCCGACCACAGGAAACATCCAGTTCGAAGACTTTGGACTGCAGTATCGTAAAGGTTTGGACTGGGCTTTAAATGACATCACCATCAGCATCCAAGACAGAGAAAAGGTCAGAAATAATCAGACTTAAATGAAAATTGTAATGTGCATTATAATACAATGTAAACATAGAATCAAACAAAATGTGAAACTTGTACTGGATAGTTTTATGACTTGAGTAATGACTTATTAAGGGCTGATGAATCACTTCTCCTTCAATATTTATTGATAAAAATAATTTATAGGTGGGGATCGTTGGACGGACAGGAGCTGGGAAGTCATCTCTGGCTTTGGGAATCTTCCGGATTTTGGAGGCAGCAAAGGGAAGAATATTTATTGATGGGATCAACATCGCTGATATCGGTCTGCACGATCTCCGCTCCAGAATCACCATCATTCCTCAAGTCAGTAAGACATAAAATAACAAATGCAGGAGTGAACTATCATAGATATCTACCTCAAAGGGAAACAATCTGCCCTCATAATGTCATGTGACAGTCCATCCAAAATCAACACAATCCTCTGTAGTAGCTTCCCTAGACTACAAATCACAGATAGCATAATACATTCATCTCACTGCTTAGTCTGAAGACCAAGACTAAAACCAGGCCTTTGGTTTCTGAGGAATCTTTTTTTCAATCAGGCCAAGGTGAAAAGTGATGAGGACATAATCACCACTGCACAGGGCTGTCATCTGCAGGAACAACACAAGTTGATCTTCAAGGACTTACTTAAACGAGTACCTATGAAGGTTTTGTCCAAATGGACTCCTGCAAAAAAAGACAACATCTTAAAAGAGCATTGTGACTTTAAATCTAGTATACAATCTCTAAAGTCTTTATAACAACTTATGAAATCAGTGTAAAGCGCTAAACAGTGACATCAGAGCATTTAGCTCCAGCCTTAACAACTTGACTGAAAAAACTGACAACTTGTAGAAGCCAGAAACTCACCATGAGAAGTGGTGTGACCGACGAAAATATAAGAAAAATCCCTTTAAAAACACAAAAGTTGACCAGAAGCGCATGGAGATGACCGGTAGCCGGTGTGGGAAGCCACCTGGCCACGGAGAGAAAAAAAAAACCAATAGTGGTCACATTCCTGAGATACACGTATAGACATACTCTAAAAGGTATGAACACCGTTGTTAATGGAGACTACTACAGAATCTGTACACGAGAAACACAAACACAAGGAACTGATACAACAATGAAGCTGGGCACAAAAAGAGGTGAAATGCTAATGTGAGATATGATCAGCTGATGAGTCATTGTCCTCTAAGACTCACAAAGAAATGATTTATATTCAAACAGGAAGTTCTGGAATTTTTTATTCCACTTCTTTGGTTTAAAACTAACATTACGTCAGAAGAGTCAGAAATGTGTCATGGCTTCAGGTTTTACATAAAAGGGAAACACCTACTCCCAACCTGACATCATGGATCTGTGATGACGGTGCATCGCTATTCCTCACTGTGATTAGTGGATCAGACAAGAATACAAGAAATTTGTCATCATCAAGCACAGTTATTTTGTTCTCTCATCCATTTGAACACAACAGAGATGAAAAATGTTATAATTATTCAGATTTTGACAATTTTCTGCTATTACCATGCCATATTTATGTGAATGCAAAAATGAACTTCACAGTGTCCGCTGAAATTATGATCAGTTTGTACATTATGTATCTTCTTTGATGTTTTCTCTCTAATTGCTTTTATTGAAACATAGCTAACCGAAGAATGTAAAGAGTGAAGCCTTTATGAACTGTTATCATAAGTTTACTCACTTCATCAGATAATCTTTGTACCTCAAACCTTTGGAAGTATTAATTTATAATCAACATGGCTGTTCTCTTTATTCTGATGAAGTTAATTAATTTAAATTGTGTGTTACAATAATAACAGAAATGATGGTCATAGTTATTCTGTAACAACAACCTGACACTGGCATTACTTGTTTTACTAAGTCACTGATTTTAATAAGGGGAAAAAAAGCACCAGATTCTTGGCAACCTCAACACAAACGTTTGTAAAAAGGAAAGTCAGTGTGGTTGGTTTATTAACAGTGTGATTTAAAGTAACATGCAGATAAATCATTCCAAAAGGCTTGTTTTGGAGAATAAGCGACAAGTCTATTACATAAATTGATCATATATTATTTAATACTCTCAATTATGAAACAAAGAGGAATTGTATTCACAGATGTTTTAGATAATTTCTGAATCTCTGTAATGTTTCCCCCAGCTGTATATAAAGATAAATAACAATGAGTCTGTTATCGCTTACAGAAATTTCAATTCAAGAAATGAATCCATTAAAATTTTCTTTTGAATAGTTTTATTATGAGAGCACTGCTGACTCAGCGCATTGTACACTAAGATTGTGTCTAGGGGTTACTCGGTTTTATTAATTCAGCTGTGGGTCATGATGGTATTTCCTCCTCCTCATAAAGGAAGCCCTAACCCTATAGTACAAGTCTCAGCACCATCATCACGCCATTTGTCTCAAACGTTCTGTGATGTTGATCAGTGTGACTTTCAGCTGATAATGATCATCATGGCTGATGGACAAGAAGAATATTGTCACTAGAAGTCCAGTCGAGTAATGACAAACTGTTAGTTTGTGTAACTGTCATTCCCAGGACCCAGTGTTGTTTTCTGGTTCTCTGAGGATGAACCTGGACCCCTTTGATACCAGTTCAGATGAGGATCTGTGGAAAGCTCTGGAACTGGCTCACCTTAGCAGCTTCGTGTCTGCACTGCCACAAAAACTAAACCATCACTGCTGTGAAGGAGGCGAGAACCTCAGGTATATCCATACCACAGCAAGACCAGGTTTACCTGAAATCAGCGCACAGCACATGTGTAACATTAACACTGACTGACATTTATACTAATGCAGGAAATCTTAGATGTAAGAGTCAAAGAAGCATACATTCCAGTTTCTAATGGCACATGTTTTTCAGATTTATAAAAAAAACATTTGTTTAATCCTTTAACTTCATCAATTGTCACAAAGTTACAAAGTGTTATATGTTTTGTATGCAGTCTTGGTCAGAGGCAGTTGCTGTGTTTGGCTCGAGCTCTCCTGAGGAAGACCAGAATCCTACTTTTAGATGAAGCCACAGCAGCTGTAGACTTGAAGACCGACCAGCTGATACAGTCCACCATTCGTGCTCAGTTTGATGGCTGTACAATCCTAACCATCGCTCACCGCCTCAATACCATCATGGACTATACCAGGTACCACCTCTACTGCTTTGACTTCATGTCAGCAGGAAGAAAAGACATAATTGTAATGCTAATAACCTACCCGGAATATCACTGTTGCTGTAAATATAAGTAGTCTTTTGTAGTGCAGACTTCATGTTTTGATGTACTGCAATTTGAGGTTGTGTATGGTTAAGAGTGTGCCAAAAATGTCTAAAGGATGTCCAAGAAATGAAATCCAAGGTCATAGAAAACATAAATTCTAATGTTTTTGGGTGATGGACTATAATTGTGTTGAGTAAGAGAGGAGGCACTTAAAGTCTGCCTCTGACTCTTCTAACTTGTCTGACTTGTCACGTCTCTCTCCTCAGGGTTGTTGTGATGGACCGAGGCTCCATTGCAGAGACAGACTCTCCTTCTCAGCTCCTCCACCTGCAAGGGCATTTCTATCAAATGTGTGTTGAGGCAGGTTTGGCCTAACATATGTAATTAGAAATAAACATTTTGATGATCGATATACTGATCATGTGTGCTTCTTATACTGTCATCACCTTTAGTTTCCGTAGATATCAGGACAGAATCTATACCTGAATGTTTTTGTAAAACCTTTGGGGTGTATGAAGAGTACGCTGTAAAAAATGATTGTGAAATTTACATTAAAACTATGTAAAATCCCTACAGAAAAGTATTGTAAACCCAAAAACATTTATTTTTTGTTTAAATCACAGTGAACTTTTGTAAACTATTAAACAGAATATTTTTGTTATATTTACAACAACAATATGTGATTATAATCAAATTTATTTGTTAAAACTACAAATATTGGTAACAAAAACAGGGAAATACTTTAACACTCAACAAAACAATTGTGTTAATTTGACATGCAAATATTTTAAAAACTACAATGAGGTAATAAAAATGTTTTCAACAAAAATGTCATTGTGAACCTGAGAGGTATTTATGTATAAACATGTACAATTATAATAACATTGTTTTAATAATTCAGGCTATTTGTAGCCTATTGCAGAGTGTGTGTATATGAAATTAAAATTATTGATTTATGCAAAGTAACTGTACGTTCAGACGAAAGGCGCATAAAGAGGAAAATGATTCCGGAAGTCATTCATTGTGTATTGGGAGCCAGGTGGAAAGGAGGGAAAGGTGGAAAAGAACACCCGGTCCTCTACGATTTGACCCTGTTCATGTATAGGAATTAGAGTTTAGATCAGGCCCACAAAATCAAGCCCGACCCGACCCGAGCCCGGCCCGACACAT
The DNA here is from genome assembly GCA_963678695.2 of Diplodus puntazzo. NCBI lineage: Eukaryota > Metazoa > Chordata > Actinopteri > Spariformes > Sparidae > Diplodus > Diplodus puntazzo. The sequence goes on from OZ023173.1 coordinate 29,363,582, forward strand.
TAACTGTAATTATGAGCTGACCACTTTTTTCAGTAACGACGAATCTAACGCGTTTATATTTCCAAACCAGTAATCAGATTAAGGTACTTATTCAAGTCACTATGTGTTACTATTATTTTTGTCATTTTCCTTAGTAAAAATATATATTTTTGCGATCTTCTTGCGTCTCAGGGAGGGATGTCATGTGTGCAACAAGTCATGTTTTCAGCATGAGGACAGCTGACTCACTTGTTAGACCACGCAGTGACTCAAACAACATGGAGGGAGGAGAGAGATGCGCGTTTTGTAGCTGGAAATACAGTCATTATTTTGAGTTATTAAAAAAATACAAAAGATAAATGCTAGATCAAGGGCCTGGCCCAAGGATAGTGGAGGGAAATATCAACCTGACCCGGCCCGCGGTCCGGGTCAGGTCGGGCTCAGGCAGAGAATCTAAACTCTAATAGGGATCAATTAAAGACAGCAGATGCGAGGAAGGTCACTTTTAATTGTGTAATATGTTTGCAAAAAGGAGAGAAATTATTGCATACTCGCGTTGCAATGCATGTTGCATGCTAGCATGTTATTTAATGACTATCAAGGAACTTTCTGTGATCAACGATGTCGGTAAATGGATGGGCTGCTACAGCAGTAGCTGCGTGGTGGTGTTTAACGCGAGTGGCGTGCAGGCCCTTTAAATTTAGAAGCAGGGACGAACAGGGTGACAAAAGCGCATTAATTCGACTTAGGTGGGGTGGACAAGGCAGATTTTCCTCTTTGTGCGCTTTCGGTCTGAACGCACAGTAACACAACTGTTCAGTCCTAACCATAATCCTTGTATGCTTTATGTTTCTTTTAGTATTTACATTTTAATGTGATACCTAGCCTACTGGTATTCTATTTATATTTATAACAAAAATAATAATAATTTGAGCATTCTATCATTATCACAGGCTAAACAACCTAACAATGCCCCCTCTAACCGCAGACTTGTACACTCTCACCTATGGCTAAGCCCCGCCCCCAAACGCGATGAGCCAATCACAGTGCGCGTAGCTAACCCAATACACTCGGACATTCTCTTCTTCCACGTCAATTGAAATGCATTGCAGTTAGTCAGTTTTCACCCGTTTTTATAGGTTTTTTCTTGACATTTTAAGTTTAAAATGGTCTAACGGTGTGCATGGGGTACACACCACTCCGACACTAGGTATCCCGAGAGACCGGGCGACGGGGTGTATTTTTTACCCTTTCCCAAGCCACATCTTAACCGAGATAAGTGTCTGCTCTGGATAAAGTTATGCAGTAGACCACAACACCAACTAAACGTGGATAAAATTAACAAGTATGTCTACATCTGTTCTAAGGTAAGTCAACAACGTATTTGAGGCAACATATTGTCACTCTGCTAGAGATGTTGAGATGTTAGCTAACGTTAGCTTTCAGCTGCGTTGTATATCATGTCACTTTGTTTGCCGGGACTTCATTGGCCTGTTATGTGCTAGTTTTTGTACTTTGGCAATCGTACATCATTGTTAGCTGTTGTCCAAAGGGCTCTAGTTGTACTAACCAGTGGCGTTTTCTTGCAGAGGCCAAGGGAAGCCAGGCTTCCTCACTTTTTTCAGAATATAACCGTCATTTAATAAAAACACTTTTTTAACAGTTTACGGAATCCCTCTGTGTTGTGTCTGTCGTCTCCTCCTCGTCTCTCTTCATTAATTATTGAGCGTGTCATGATGTGTGAAACAGCGCCCCTCTAAATGTTACGTGGTGAATGAGCGTTGAAAACATGGTACTGCACTCTGTTCTCTGTGAGGAGGCCAAGCTGAGCTGGCCTCCCTTAGTGAAAAAAAAAAAGAATGATTGACCAATCAGGTGAGGCTTTTGTGACGACACTGCTCCCCTGTGATTGGTCAGAACAGAGTTAAGGGAAGCCACGAACTCGTTGGCATCACGCCAATCAAATCACAGTACGTTAACGTCATTGAATGAAATGACGGAAGTTGTTGTTTTGTGTCGATACTTGGTAAGCTAGCAAAAATATTAAGCGCAATTATGGAGATTGGAGATTTGGAGTATTTAGTAAAAAATAATTTTACTAAACTGCCTCTACAGCAGCAACTCCGAATTAAATCTGACGGCAGGCCAACACCAAAACTAGAGCTCTGTACTGAGATGAAGAAAAGTTTTCGGACTTTCAATGAGGAGAATTACGTCCGCACCGACTGGCTAGCTGGTAGCGCCAAGCTTGGATTAACGAGGCTCTGGACTTGGCAAAAAAATCTGAGCACAAAGAAGCACAATGAGCAGGTGAAGAAAAACCGGGATATGTTATTGAGACTCATCGTTGCAGCCCTGCACCTTGCGCGCCAAGAGCGAGCGTTCAGGGGTCACAGTGAGGCCGCTGGCAGCGCAAACAGGGGCAGTTGTGTGGAGTTGGTGCATGCTTTTCTGGAGTTTGACTCCGAGGTCTTCAAACTGCTGCAACGTATGCTCACGATTACGACTACCAGCGCATCAGCAGAGCGCTCATTTTCCTGTCTAAAGATGATCAAAACTGAGGAGCACATGTGGACAGGACAGGCTTGTCAACTTGACCAAGATATCCAGTGACTGTTGTTGTGGAGGACCTAAAAGCCAGCGGGAAGTTAGAAGACATGGTCATCGATCACTTTGCCACCATGAGAGACAGGAGACGGCCTTCCTCTACGAATAGGGTGAGGAAAACGTATTTTTTTTCTGTGCGCATCACAATGATGTGATTATAGTCCTTAAGCAGCATGTGAGTCCACTGAAGTTGTTGTTTATTGTTTTGTTTATGTGGAGAAGATGAGCACCATGGACAGTCCGTGATGGGCCGGGCTGTCTGAATACATGCACATGTCAGGTGTGCTGTTTACAGCCACCGGTACTGGGTCGTTGTGTTGCTGTATAATGAACATTTACATTTATTATTATGTATATAAACTGAAAACTGAAAAGCATTTGTGTATCTCACATGGAGCGTACAAATCGTGTTTGACGTGGACGTAAAACTTAACGGCTTCTGAATGTGTAAATGAATTCGCATCTTTCCAATATCAAATGTGTGCTGTGCAGTAAGTAGCTGGTTGTGCTTTTGGGAGGCTGGTTGCATACATTAATGAGATGTTTATGAGGACGGTGTATGTGTGTGTGTGTGTGTGTGTATGAGTGATTGACTGACTGAGGGAGAGAGAGAGAGAGAGAGAGAGAGAGAGAGAGAGAGAGAACGTCGGTGCTCAAAGTGTCGGTTAGATAACAAGCGGGTGTAAGTCCTGGTAAAATGATGCTGGGCGCTCTAATAGTTCATCCGACTACATGAAATAGCAACATATAAACTGCAACATACGATTTTTTGCCCCCACCCCCGTAAAACATACACAGCTTTAGAGGTTGTGTCTCACTTGGCTTCCTCGGAAATTTTCATCACGCCACGCCAATGGTACTAACGTTAACTTTTGGAGCTTAGCTTCATCAACGTATCTGTAAATAACCGAGATAACAAATGTTAGCAATGTTGTGTTGAAGGATTTATGTAAATACTGTAGCACCAAACTAACGGAGAGGTACTCTTGGTAAAGATGGTAAAAAGGCTTGTCCTGGAAATTTATGCAACTTAGACCTGTACATATTTAATTTGATCATGAACCATTAATTGCATATTGAAGCACAACAATTTAGACAACTTTCTACCGAAAAAACTGGGGAACTTTGTGATATTTTTTTTTTCGCAAAACGTGTAACCTTTTCACTCCTCTGCAACATAACTAAATATTCAAACTATTTACATACAGTGTCAATAGACAAGAGGTCAGGATGTTCAAAAGGTCGTTGATTTGTGCTGATTTATTGTGAGTAATAACTCATAATAAAAATGCAATATTTTTTGTTTAAGCATTTTGTCAATGGAGGGCCCAGCACTGAGTTTCCCCATTCTCACCAAGCTCCAAGGACTGGATCTACCGTAGGACAGAGGTGTCGTCCATCTCTAAAAAAGAGGTACCTCAAACGCGTGTTGGGTGCACACATACATGAACACGCACAGGTTCAAGTCACACTTGATCATTGATAACATAATATCAAGCTGAATGCAAAAATCAGAAAAAGGATCTGCACACTGTTGAAAAATTACCAGCAGCTTTGATAGCAGAAAAGATTGGGTTTTGAGAAATACGTAGAAACATTTTATGAATCCACTTAAAATCAATTAATCCATAAAATAATCAAAACACTTGTCCATTGTTGATGACATAGAAGTCTTTGATAGTTGAGGCGGTTGCACTAAGAAACGGCAGCTCTGGCTGTAGCATTAGGCCAGCATCGTGTACATCTACACAGTTGTCATTGTTTTACTTTTATCAAATATTATGTGCTCTGTCAAGTGTACACTTTAGTTTGAATAATTTTACTGATATGTTGGTTGGTTTGTGAAATTTGGCTTGTACCAGAACATCTTTATGTTTTCCTTCATTCATTTTAAACCATAAATTTATATTTGCAGTGCTGCTAGAGGATGAGCAACCACCCGTGCAACAGCAGCCAGAGGAAGTGCCAGATCATCTGGACCATTATCTACCACTGGAGCTGCCCTCAGGGGAAGTGGAGCAAGAGCTGCTGACATTAACAACTATGCTGGCTCAGAAGGATGCTGAAATTGAAGATTTAAAAAAAAAAATCAGACTCTAACATCACTGACACCAGAACTCCTGCACCGCAGCAATATTTCAAACTATTTCCGGTACTGCACTGGCTTCAGTTACGATCAGTTCAACAACTTTTGCCCTGTGTTTGCTGTGCCAAATACTTATACAGCTCCACAAAACTTTGTCCCATTAACATATAAGAGGGTTGATCG